>CM059193.1:16221387-16343391 GCA_030323885.1 Branchipolynoe longqiensis | reverse complement strand
ACGGAGGCGGGACACGGGGCCAGACGCCAGGACTATACGGCAACACTGAGCTGCGGGCGTGTTCGTTTGACACTGACAACTGTCAACAATCAAATATCAACTGTCAACTATCAGCTGTAAGCTATACTCACTGAGGCCGACCTGCCGAGCGCGTGTGGATACACAGCGCGCCACCTAGCGGGACCGTGGAGACATACCATACATCGACCTGGTACTAGCACCAACCACTGCAACCCTCTGCACCCAGCCGCTACCCGCTAGAGCCACAGCACCCAGGGCGTCCGTGGGAACTCTCCGGATATGACCAAAGGAGGCAGAGAAGGTAGGTGGATGTGGCCGTGAGTAGTCTCGGTGCTGTGGCCGCTTACTGTGACGCCTCCTCCCCACACATGACCCCAACCCCCAAACCCCCAAACCCCCAAACCCCCAACCCCAGCGTCATCTAGACTGTAGACATGAATCATCTACAGACGCTAATGCTATTTTATCAGCGGGAATTATTAATTCCTTCCATAACAAATTAGGAGACAAGACAGACGTATTGGATCGATCCTAAGACTCTGGCTGGCCCTAAAAACCTACCGTTACATTTTATTGTGCAAAATTGGAGGCGGAATGGGCAGATAGTAAGGGGATTGAGGCACCACCTGGAGGGCAGGAGGGGAATTAGGGGAGCTGCTTGGTAGCAGATCTCCCGCCCTCCAGGCTGCACCCCAGCCTCCAGTAACACAAACTACAAAGGAGCGTATCAAAGGAGGTTACAGGAGCAGTAATAATAATGAGCAGGAGAATTACGTACATGAATAATATTGGCATAAATGCGTTATACATCACATAATGCTATTTTACCAGCGGGAATTGTGAGGTTAAGTAGGGGCGGCCATGCCTCAGGTGGCTGAGGTGGGCGAGGTGGGCTGGTGGTTTCAACTGGGCCTCAGTCCATTTGGAACCACACGCCCACTTGTTCAGACAACTTTGCAAGCTTGCGCTTATTAGTAAAACTAAAAGTGTATAATTTAGTTTTAGTGCCAACGTACGGAGTTATTTAAAGTTGCATAGTCCGATGAAATATGAAATTTTCAAAACCAAAACAATTATCTGGATTTGATTTTTACATATGTATCTTAGATACTGATGCACTTATTGAACATTTGATTCTGCCCAGAAGGGAATGAATACTGGGTCAATTTAATATAACATGTTACTGTAGAGGTCTATGGTGTCAGAGTTTTGGCAAGCTTGTCAAAACTAATTTTCCTTGGTTGCGATTCAAATATCTCAAAAGTTTACCATTTACCATTTAAAATAAAAGTAACTTTAAACTAATTACTAGTGATCGATCTAATATATTTATCTCAGAAAAATTGCAGAAACTCAAAACCATCGGACTATGCAACTTTAACTATGTGTTGCACAGCAGGTAGGGAATATTGAGAAATCATGGCGAGTTCCAAATCATAGTCAAGCATTAAGCTAAGATTCCTTACACGCGGTATGTGGCATGCGGTATGCGAATGCGAATGTGGCAAAAAATCGAAACGCCTTGAAGTCAATGGGCTACAACCCTTACACGTGGTATGCGAATGCGAATGCGAATGCGACAACTCGATCGGTCCCTGTAGCGATTGGTGCGGCATGCGGCATGCGGCATGCGGCATGCCGTATACGAATAGAAACATGAGTCGCACTTGTCCATTAGTTTTAGACCAGGAGAGGGGACTGACCATTACGGAACGGTCACACAGAGAGGGTGCTGAGTGGAAACATCTGGTAGTGGTGGTGGTGGGGAAACGCTTGCCGCTTACCGCGTAGAAGGAATCCTCCCATTCGCATACTGCATACCGCATGCCACATACCGCATACCGCGTAGAAGGAATCTCAGCTTTAGAGGACCACGTCATTCTCTCTAAGATAAATAGGGCCTGCTGTAAATAGTATGTAATGTATATGTATTATGCGAGTATAAAGGTGCGGAAGGGAATTCTATTATTATTGTTATTATTGTTATTATTTATACTTAATTACTACTCTGTACATCCTGACCACCACACTCTGACCGGTGGCGCCACCACCGGCCCCCCTCGTCCCTAATGGACGCTCTCCTATGTTCATTTGCACCGAGGAATTTATATATATTTAACCGTTCGTGGTGGTATATATAAATAATGGTATATTTGGTGGTATATATATAGTATATATATATATATAATACTACAGAGGGACAGAATGAGAGGCGCAATTGACTTGTCAAAACTGTAAATGTCAGTTCCTACTTAAACTAAAAGACATGCTTATCCACTCCCATGCTGCAACAATGCTGAACATGCTGAACATACTAACTTATTCCATACCTCCCCCCCCCTCATCCCTGTTCCTTTCAATCTGGCTGCATGGATCTAAGTGTTAAAACTGAAATCGATTAGACCCTATTTGAATCCTTATAAATGTTATATATACACACATATACATAATATATATACACATATGTATTTAGTATGTTTAATCGAAAACTGAAGTGAGCTGGTATGAGAATGGGTCTAAATTGGAAATTACGAGTACATGCAGATGAATATATTCAGATATGTACATATATATATATTTTACCTCGGTAAACAGCCTCAGGCTAGCCTCAGGCTAGGGAGAGGTAAGCACGTCCGGTACCAGCAATTAGCATATACAACTCACGACTGGATAACGTGTCGTTGGGTTGCTCCGGCAAAATTAGTCTACATACAAGCAAATACGCAGTAAGTATAATAAAAACTGTGGTTAGCTTAATTATGATGCATTAGAGCATCAATATGGAAAGTTTAGACTTTCGTTGGTCCAATTTGGACGAGTTATTTGGTTATAAACAACCAAGGATAGAACACTCGAGTGGGTTTCTCGAAGGAACCAAACCGGTCATTAGCGGTTATGTCAACACCCGGGTCACCGTGTGACTATGGGTAGAGATGTGGGTTTCGCCCTATCTCATGTGGAAATTCTCTCGTACTCTAATAGAGAGTAATGTTGGAGATGCTCCTGGGTTTCTTTTATAGACTCCCCTAGACAAAACTTTTTCAGGCGTTTCTCCGAGTTTCGTAGCATTTTCTCCAACTTGTTGACGTAGTAGTCACAGGTGGGAGAAGTGTGCGGAACAGAGGGATGGGCGGGCCGATACACTGGTCCCGACCCCGCGTAAGGTTTGGGCTTGACCCACAACCCACGCACAAATTTAGCTTATTACGCCTGTGTTATAACGGTATAAACACGTTCTTTAACACCAATAGATGTCCAAATGAGTTTGAAACAACCATATTGTGACATATATATATACCGGGACTGACCAAAAATTTTTGTTTCAGCTCCCGATGGCCACGAAGCGGAGTAAGCGCGGTGCAGCAGCAGCCGAGGGGCGTGTTCCGAGTGGAGTGGACGAGGAGTACGACTCCTCACCTGTGTTGTCGGCAGGGCCGTCGACACAGCCCCGGGCGCATATCCTCTCCGACCCGGACGAGGACGCAGTGCCTGATGTGCCTGCGCCTCCAGATTGGGAGGCTCGCTTTGCAAGATTGGAAAGCCACATCTTGACTGCCAAATCGCCTGTGTCTCGGAAGCGGCGTAGGCCGAGTGTCCAAGAGGATTCGTTTGAGGATTTCTTGGACACAGACTCGGCGGTGGAGCTTAAGGCTCCTCCTCCTCCTTCTCCTAAACGGAGGAAGAAGAAGAAACAGGTGATTTCTTTGGGTGATGAATTCACCAAGGAGCGGGCAGAGACTGGTTTTCGCAAAAAGCGGAAGACTAAGTCCAAAAAGAAGAAGAGGAAGAGGAAATATTCTTCTTCTGATTCGTCCACTGAGTCTACTTCTACGGAATCAGACTCAGACACCATATATGAAGGTGTCTATGCGGACATTGGCACTAAAGTGGCTAAGAAGGTGGAGAAGCCAAAGGCTAAGCGGGTTAAAACCACTACGCTTATGCGCGAGACCGTGAATGGTCATTTCCGCACGTTTAAACCGGCGGAGGTTATCTCCAAGTTAGGAGATGAGTTAACAGGCATAAAGGGTGTTCCCAACTCCATCATTAAAGAAATGGATCGGGATGTCAATATGACGGATGACCGTAAGAAGTTTGAGGATGTGTTGCACACAGTGCATAAGGCAGTGTTGGCTACCCTAACAGCTATTGTTCCTGTGGCTAATAGGATGCAGAGTGAAAATAAGTTCTCGTCTTTGGCTAAGACAATGGACAAAGGCATTGCAGTGTTAGCGGCGGCAGGTAATTACCTGTCGTTTCGAAGATATGAAAATGTCTTCAAGTCAGTTTGCACAGATGCTGGCAAAGAAGTGGCTCGCTCTAAGAAGGTTACCGATAATGAGGGGAAGGAGTTTACGCTTTATCTTGCTCCAGAGCCGATTAAAGGGAAACCTTTAGATAACACCAAGATGTTTGGCGGTCAACTACAATACCTCTATAAAGAGGTAGAGACTGCAGCCAAGAGTGGCAAAAACATGGATGGCAAGAAGAAACAGGAAGTTCCTCGTTTCAAAAAGTCACGAGGGGATTTTCGTCCACGACGGTTCACCAGAGGAACCAGACCGAGTTCAAACTTCGGTCAAGGGTTTCGGGGCCGGGGCGCTCGCCCAGGCTGGACCGACAACACCGCACGGCCAATAGGTCGAGGGTTCAACTCGTCGAGACCTTTCCCCAGGGGCGGGTCCAAGTAGAGGTCCAAACACAAACTTTACAAGTCCCTGCAGCCTCTAAAAACACACAAACTGTAAGCAACTTTGTGGCTGGTAATATTAGTAATCATATTTCTGAGTGGCACAAAATTACTAGTGACCAAGAAATTATAGAAATAGTTAGGGGTGTTCAAATCCTTTACACAAATTCCTGTACAAAGTATAATACCTTTTCCATATAACATTCAACCAGTTGAACGAGAGGCACTAACTAAACAGGTACATAAATTCTTTGAGAAAGGAATTATACAAAAAGTGACACACTGTTCAGGACAGTTTATTTCAAACATTTTCTCGAGACCGAAGCCTAATGGTGATGTTCGAATGATCCTGGATTTAACAATCCTTAATAAAAGGGTGGAATATCGACATTTTAAAATGTTCTCTCTAGATACGGCACGAGATCTGATTACACCAGATGCGTGGATGGCTAGTGTTGATTTACAGGATGCATATTATACGCTTCCCATAATGGAACAATACCGAAAATTTCTTCGATTTATTTGGGATAACCAACTCTATGAGTTTACCTGCATGCCGAATGGCTTAGCTTGTGCGCCACGTTTATTTACTAAATTGCTTAAACCTGTTTTCTCGGTAATGGCGAGGAAGGGTCACATAATGTTTCCATACATAGATGATTCTTTTATTATAGCATCAACACAAATTGGTTGTGTGAATGCAGTTTTGGATTTATGTGCATTACTCACTAAATTGGGGTTTTATGTACATCAACAAAAGTCAGTGTTTAAACCAACAAAACAACTCAAATGTTTAGGGTTTATTCTGGATACACAGTCCCTTACAGTGTCGATAACAGAACAAAAACTAATTAAGTTTATGACTACAGCGACTCAGCTTATTAAGTTATCAAAGCCAAAAATTAGACAGGTTGCTGTTCTTATTGGCATAATGACCTCATATGCACCTGCTGTGTTATATGGGAAGGCCCATATTAAGTCGCTAGAAATAGATAAAAATTTAGCGTTAACACGAACTAAAGGCAATTTTGAGCGAAAGATGTTTATTTCGCAAGAAGGGTTACAGGATATTGGATGGTGGATGCAACATATAGCAAGTTCACCAAATCCAATCCGCATGGCGGAACCTAATACAGTAATTACTACTGATGCTTCGTTAGAAGGTTGGGGAGCTCATCGAGATGGGGTCACAACAGGAGGTAGATGGCTTGATGATGAAAAATCAGACTATATTAATGCACTAGAATTGCGTGCTATTTATCTGGGCTTACGTAGTTTAGTAAAGATAAATAAATCACAGGTTAGAATACTAACTGATAATACTACTGCCATGGCATATATTCGTAACATGGGTGGAACCAAATCAAAGTCTTGCAATCAGTTATCTAAACTGATTTGGAACTGGGCACAGGCTCAACAAGTCTGGCTGACTGTAGCGCATATTCCAGGGTCACAAAATACACTTGCAGATTATAAAAGTAGAAATTTCCATGACCATTTAGAGTGGTCTCTCTCTACACATTTGTTTAACTTCGTTTGTGAAAAATGGGGTACACCTGAAGTTGACTTATTTGCATCACGAAATAATAACAAGTTACCCTGTTATGTTTCTTGGCATCCTGAACCGGATGCTTGGAAAGTAGATGCGTTTGCTATTACTTGGGAAAATAATTATTTTTATATTTTCCCACCATTTAGCATTATCAGCCGAGTAGTGAGAAAAATCGGCTTGGAAGGGACACATGCGATACTGGTGGTGCCCGATTGGGACACGCAACCTTGGCTGCCAGCAGTTTCACAACTGGCAAAAGATCGTATACGATTCCCAAGAAAACTCGGGAATCTGACGCACCACGGACCGCTAGTGGTTCACGGCGACGTGTCAACGACGCCCCTATTGGCATTCCTTTTCTAAGGAAGCAGCTACAGCAATTTGGATTGGACAGAATTACTGAGGATAGGATAGTATCGGATGCCTGGAGGCCAGGAACTGTCAAAATGTATACAACCTATTTAAAGAAATGGGGTGTACATTGTTTGTTAATGAAAGTTAAGCCAACAAATCCAAAGATTTCACAAGTAGCTCGGTTTCTTCGTTCTCTAGAGGATGAAGGACTTTCCTTTGGATCGATTAATGCGGCGAGGTGTGCGTTATCAATTATATTACCTAGAATTGATGGCGAAACAGTTGGAAAACATTATGTTATTTGTTATTTACTTCGTTCAATTTATCAAAGGAATCCTCCAAAACCAAAGTATAGTCGGTTTTGGGATGTTTCTATAGTATTTAAGTTGTTTCAGGCTTGGCCTCACAACTCGTGGTTAGATATAAAACAGTTAGGTTTTAAGGTCGCGGTCCTGTTATTGTTAGTAACCGGACACAGAGGACAGACGATTGTTGCTTTATCCTTAACTGGATTAGAAATAGACAAGGAACAAGCTACGTTTGATTTAGAAAAATTGCTTAAATCGAACACGTTAGGTGACCCTTTATCAACGGTTCACTTAGACTGTTTTCCGAATGATCGGAAATTATGTGTTGTGTCGGCCATCAATCAATCAATAGTTCCATCCTCTAGTCGAGGGTTGGATGCAATGGTTCTCCACTTGTCCCGATGTTGTGCTGTTCTGATGGACTGTGAATAATTCAAGCCTGTCCACTGTGAAATATTTGTAAACCATGATGTTTTTGGTCTCCCTCTCCCTCTGCTGCCATTCACCTTCCCTTCCAACAATGTACGGTATATTGAACTCTGACGAATGATGGCCAAAATATTATAATTTTTCTTTGTCTTATAGTGGCAAACAAGCTTTTTCTGTATTTTTTAATTTTTCTGAGAACTTCTTTTGTTGGTGATCTTCTTTGTCCATGATATTTTCATCATCCTTCGATAAGTCCACATCTCAAATGCTGCTAAACGTTTGTACATTTTCTTAGAGATTGTCCATGTCTCTGCCCATACATTAGAGTAGACCACACATAACACTGAAGAATACGCTTCCTTGTTTGTATTAATATCTTACTTGATGTTAACACTCGATACATTTTGGAGAATGTTGTTCGGGCTATTGTTATCCTTCTTTTAATTTCTTCCTCACATCTCCCATCATTTGTAATCTTTTGTCCGAGATATATGAATTCGGATACTTGTTCTATGTTTGTGCCATCTATGGTTATATTGACATTTGGTTTATCTGTCTTTTTACTTATAACCATTGTTTTGGTCTTCCTGGCATTCATCTTCATGTTGAATAGTATTCCAGCTTTATTGATTCTATTCACTATATCTTGTAGGTTTTTCTCACTGTCTGCTAGTATTACACTGTCATCGGCATATCTAAGATTGTTGACGTTCATGCCACCTATTGTCACTCCCTTGCAATCTTCAATGTGTCTGAAAATCATCTCTGTGTACAGGTTAAATAGACATGGTGACAATACACACCCCTGTCGAACTCCTCGTTTAATCATAACTTCATCCGATAGGCCCTGCTCCATTTTTATAAATGCATGTTGTGTCCAGTATAAGTTCACAATTAGTTTAATGTCTTTGCCATTGACACCAATATCTTGTAAACATTTGATTAACAGTTCATGATTGACTCGGTCGAAGGCCTTCTCATAGTCAATAAAGCAGGCATAAACATCCTGGTTCACTTCACAATAACGTTCACAAATCATTCTCATATTGAAAATCCCTTCACGTGTACCTCTTCCAGATATAAACCCACTTTGTACGTTACTGATTTGTTCTTCAATTTTCTGTCTGTTTCTCAGTAAAATTATTTTCAGGATCATCTTCAACATATGACTCATCAGGCTTAGTGTTCTGTACTCAGTACACAATGTTGGTTTTAGCTTCTTTGGGAGTCGTACAAATATGGATTCATTCATATTCAATGGTATAAATCCAGTCTCATAGATGTCATTTACTAGCTTATGAATGATTTGAATCCCCACTTCATCTAGTCCTTTTATCATTTCTGATGTTATCTGGTCACTTCCAGGAGCCTTACCTGACTTTAGATCATTGATAGCCTTCTCAACCTCTGATACTAATATAATATTCCCATCTTCTTTCTCAATTGTGGGTGGGTTCCCTCTGTCATCATTGTATAGTTCGTTTACATATTCTTCCCATCTGGACTTTATTTCATCTTCTTCAAAGAGCATTTTGCCGTCTTTGTTCTTGATACATTTACTGCTTCTCTGTCTGTATCCTTGACCTGTTATCTCTTTCACTTTCTTGTGCATCTCTCTTGAACGATGTTGAGACTCAAGTTGTTCCACTACTTCACACTTCTTATTCCACCATTCATCTTTAGCTTTTTTGCATTCATCTTCTATTTCATTCTTCAGGTGTTTGTATTTAGGTGGATCAGTGGTTTTCACTTTCTTCCTTTCTGCCATCTTTTCTAGTATGGTTTGCGTCATCCATGATTGCTTTGTCTCTCGTTTTTTATTTGGTAACACCTCCTCTGCTGACTTGACCATGCTTTCTCTGAGAGCTTCCCATTCCATTTCAATGTTGTTATACTCTCTCTGAGGAGTTTCTTCATTCATCAGTACACTGAATTTGTTATGAACAGAGACATTATACTTAGTTCTGTATTTTGCATCTTTTAACATGTTCATATCCATTTGAATGTTGTTTTTAATTTTGTTCTGCTGTTTCAATTTCACTACCATACTGATTACTACTGGATTATGATCCGAACATATGTCAGCACCTGGATATGTCCTTGCCTGTTTGATACAATTTCGATATCGTTGGTTGACAAGAATGTAATCGATCTGGTTCCGACATACATCACCAGGGCTCTTCCATGTATATAGTCTTCTCTTTGGATGTTCAAATAAGGTGTTAGCAATTACTAGTTTTGATGTCAAACAGAAATTTATCAAGTATTCACCACGATCATTTCTCTCACCTAAGCCAAATCTTCCTGTTACTGGATATTCATGTTGTTCTCCAACTTTCGCATTCCAATCGCCCATAACAATTGTTATTTCTCCAGACTTGGTGTATTCCATTACCTTTTTGATGCTGTCATAGAACTCGTTGACTTCTTCATCATCGTGATCTGAGGTTGGTGCATAAACTTGCAGAATGTTTATATTGAACGGTTTTCCCCTCAGCTTCATCATAATAATTCTGTCAGATACTGGCCAGAATCCAATCATTGTGGCGGCAATGGACTTCTTCATCATAATTCCAACGCCATACTGATGTTTTTCATCTCCAGAATATATCATATCTACCTCACTATCACCTATCCTCCCGTCACCCGTCCATCTCGTCTCAGCTATACCTAGGATGTCAAGGTTTAGCGCTGTCATTTCCACTTTCAGGTTGTCATATCGGCCTGGTTTGTACAATGTTCGTACATTCCATGTACCAATCTTTAGCACCTTTCCTCCAGTTTTCAGTTGCCTGACATCAGATGCATACCTTCCTATTTTAGGCTTTGAGTTTACATTGTCATTACGAGGTTTCTTAATAGTTGAAGGAAAGGTGCCTCCACTGTAGCTATTAGAAGGCTTCCCCGCAGAGGGACCAGAGTTGTCTCCATCTCTAAATTTGTTTCCATTAATTACCATTGCTTACTATGGGTAAATACTTGGTAGGTTCCCCTTCCTTTCCAAGGTGACTGGCCACTTACTCATCTTTGTCAGAGTGTGCCCTGATGAGCCACATCATCTTGCTGTTACACCTTCAAAGCTATTGATCTTCTAACTCATCTGCTGCTCCAGTCTTCATGCACTTGAAGGGGTGACATCCCCTGACCACACCAACAAAGTTGATGTGCACCGCACTTAGTTTAGGCCGACAATTGAGTCGGTATGGCCGCTGGTGTGCACTACCAACTTCTGGTCTTCCCATAAATGGGACTAGCCGCACGGCAGCGGGGGTTTTAAATCAGAGTTTACCTTCTCCTAGATGAGCAGTCAGCCAAGATTGACGAGCCCTATCTGCCCGAAATTATGTGTTGTGTCGGCCATACGGGCTTATATATACAAGACAAAGGATTTACGTGCATCACAACAACTATTAGTGAGCTTTATAAAGCCACATAAGGCGATTTCACGAGACACACTTGCCAGATGGACAATTACGGTGTTGAAATTGGCTGGAGTGGATACGAGTAAATACTCTTCCCACTCAACTAGAGGAGCCATGGTCTCCAAGGCACGGGTGCTTGGTATTTCTGTGAAAAGAATACTAGCGCATGCAGGCTGGAAGACGGCTAAGTCGTTTGCAAAAAATTATAATAAACGACTAGAAAAGCCTACCGGCGTTGCAAAGCTTCTTCTCGCCAACTAACAAGAATAGGTGAGAACAAAAATTTAGAATGTTATAATAATAAGAAAGAATGATATTAAGGATAAAAATGAATTATGTAAAGGTCTCCCTAGCCTGAGGCTAGCCTGAGGCTGTTTACCGAGGTAAAATAGTATAGTTATACGAGTCTTACCTTGGTACAGATGATGGATAACTGTTGTTTTACCGAGGTATAAGCCTCGGATAGATGTGGGCTAGGGCCCTCCCGCCACACCCTGCCACATCTATTCCGTTGGTGTACCTTTTCGGTAAAGTAATAGTATCCATTGTTTGAAAGTCATTTTTATCCTCAATAAGTAGGTTAAGATTGCTGGTACCGGACGTGCTTACCTCTCCCTAGCCCACATCTATCCGAGGCTTATACCTCGGTAAAACAACAGTTATCCATCATCTGTACCAAGGTAAGACTCGTATAACTATACTATATATATATATATATATGTGTGTGTGTGTGTATTTGTGTGTATGTATGTGCCATATAACCAATTAGGTCAATATTAATGCAAACTTATGTTGTATGATTAGAGTAGCCCATTTCACATTATCCGTTCCTCCATATATGTAACACATGCGCCACCTGGTGTCAATTCCAGTCACTATCACCACTTAGTCCTAGCTTTAACAAAAGTGTGTGGTTATGTGTGTGTATATATATATATATATATATATATGTTTATATAGATATATGTGTGTGTATATATATATATATATAATATATATATATTTATATATATTATTTGTTTATTTAGATATATATGTGTATATGTATAATATATATTATATATATATATATATATATATATATATATATATATATTAGTGAATGTATTCTAACCGAGCACCTCCACAGATTGACTACTCCCCTATATCGATCGCTTTTTGGGGTTCCAAACGATCACCCATAAAATACCATTGTAACAGTATTAAAAAAATCTTCCTAAACTGATCACCTCCCAAAATTGACTATTAAAAGTCGGTCCTTGGTCGGTCCATTTAGAGAGGTTTTACTGTATATATAAATAATATATATATATATATATATATATATATATATATATATATATATATATATATATACATTCATGTGTAGCCACATGTATGTATTGTTTGTTATTTATATTAGCCATATATCACATGTTCCCTAGATACACACACGTGACCTGCGTGTGCCCTACACGTGGCCACCCCCCCCCCCCCCCTCACCCCCATCCTCTCCGCTGTGTTGTGAGGGCATAACGTAGAACATCGGAAATTGGGTTTTGCAATCGGAACCCGACTCGGCACGCCACCCCAAATCGACAAGTCCCTTACGACTCCGTCCAGGGGGGGGGCCCCCCCCCCCCCCCCCCCCCCCCCGCCCACGCCCCCGCCCCCTCCACCACCACCAACCACCACCACCAACCACCACCACCACCACCACCACCACCCGCCCCCATACAGACGGTGGCGGCCGGCTGTGCACCCCCCCCCCCCCCTCCCCCCTCAACACCACGCGCAGCCGACACAAACCGTTCGTGGCAGTTCCGCGCGAGTTGCCATGGAGACGCGACGGGCTGCCGGGCACGTCGGGCCGGGTGTAAAGTCAGCGCGTAATAATGGTCGGTCGGGCGGCGGTGGATGGGCGGGGGGGGGGGGGGGGAGGGGAGGGGGCGGGGTAGGGGGAGGGAGGGGTCCAGCTCGCGTCATTATCACCATGCACACGTGACCTCCTAAATGACGCGTCAGCACCGCGAAGGCGCAGGCCGAGTCTGCCGCCGCCCGCCGCCCGCCGCCAGCCGCCCGCCACCCCCCGCCCGCAGCGCGCCTCGCATCGCGGACACGCCCTCTAGGGGGCGCTAACAACAACCTCGGCATAGTTGGCACTGGCGGCCATGCTACTATTGCTAGACGGGTCACCCACGTGGGAGGTAGGGGCAGGCAGATTTGATTTCCGGAATGGACCCCCCCCCCCCCTTGCTTTTGTTATATCAACTCGGCCAGTCTTTTTTTTATTTTTTTTAAATATATATTTTTTAATGTCAGTCAAGCCTGCAGCGCTGTGGTTTATTGTGTTGTGTGCAATGTTGACCCTTGCAAACCAATGATAATAACGGGCGGGGGGGGGGGGGGAGTTTGCTCTGGGCCTGAACAAGCATTTATTTCCGGAAATGGGGGTTGCTGCCTGGGGTACTTTGGGATGAGTATTGACTGAGGTGGACCCGAGGTCGATGTGCATTCCTGCGGCCTGAGGCCCTCAAACCCCATATATGGCGATAAAACGGTTCTAAATTACCATGGCCATCAAAGAATTGTCATTTTGAAATGTACCCAGCAATTACGTAATGCAAATAAAGATATATATATATATATATATATGTGATTGTATTACTATTAGTCTGTACATGAGCTCTCTTACCACGCGGTAGCAGCGAAGACTACGCTGTACACCAGCGCAGTACCATTACACTGCACTATGTGGCGGCAAGGGTAGCCACCGGGCAGACCCTGACTGGGCTGCCCTCTACTGCGTGTGCCCCCGCCCCCCCCCCCCCCCCACACACACACACACCTATAGAGTTGATGTGGGATCTGGCGAGTCAGGGGCGTCTCAGATAATTACTGACGCCGTGGAGAGCAGATGGTTCAATAAACCAGGTTGAAGCGTACACTGATTGAATCTTGGTGTTCTTCCGTGTGTGAATGTGCGAGTGAGAGTCGGAGGTCCGTGGGCCATTACATTGCCATGGGCCATTACATGATGTTTAAAAAAATTATGTGAGTATAAATATTGTTATACTCTGTAAGACCCAACACTGTACCGGTTGCATCACCTGTGGCCTCCTCGCCTCCACCACATGTAGACCAGTGTCAGTCGCACCGGAGGATTTTGTATATATATATATATATATATACACAATAAAGTAGCATATAAAGCACCACCTATTTATGTTAATATAATACACTATACTGCAAACATATATCAAACTTGGCAGGTCGCTAGGACCATAGCGAACTTGCCATCAACAGTAGTTAGGCATTGGTTGAAGAGTTGAAGGAAAGTGATTACAATTTATTCATGAGCGGGACGCCCAATGGAAGGTAACCATGCCAAAAGTAGCCAGATAACACACCACACAGCTATGTACAAGCCTATGATATGTAAATAGGAGTAGGCTAGTCTAGTAATAAGAGTAGAACAAAATAAAATAATACATATATGCCAAGAAAATCCAAAAAAACTAACATAGGCTACTAACCATACCAACCAATTATATATCTGCTAGTGAAATGCAGGCAATCAAATACCTTATCAGCAGCTGTGTGGTAAGATAACACCAACACTACAACTGGCCAGCATTGAAAACAAGCCTGGGTACCTGGGCTTATATGCTATGGACAGTATAAATACATCCTCAATAAAAAAGAATTAAAATTAAAAAACAAAAAAAGAAGAATATTCACCTATTGCTGGATTTTGACTTCAATTAAATGTATTTTTTGATTATGTGATGAATGCATCGTATTATAATATTACTGGATGCTTGGCCGCATGAACACCAGATAATACCATAAAACTCTTCCCCTTCATATCACCTGTGATGCTGTTATTCAAATACTGACTATCAACTCATTAACCAATACTAAGGAAGAATGAAGACAAGTCACACAGATAAACAGTGGACAAGTGTGCTTTATTGGCATCAACTCCTGTCCACCTACTAGTCACCTATCATCCACACTCCTTACCTTCTGTCTACACAGTATCTCATTACTACTTTAGCCTGTATAGAAAGCAGTGCCTACAACTCATGGGACAGGAGTCCTATGGCTGTGTACACACTCAATTGGAATATATGAATTTTGCTAGCATCAGAGAGAGTGTCTGGGGTCCTGCTCTAGAGTAGGTGTGTCTCACTCCAGAGCCAGGAGTAGAGTGATTTCTCTTCAGTGTGTCTGAAGCAGAATCTTGAATAATTAATTAATCTCAGAATGAGGCTAGTGTGGTCAGAGGGCCAAGGTAGATGTGGGTGACTGAGCAGTCCCACAGTCAGCCAATCAGGCACCCCCACAGCCGGGGTGGGAGCCACCCCCCAGTGGTGGGGGCTGTCACTCAACTCAGCTGCAGGTGGTGCCCTGGGTGCCTTTGCAAATGAGGCTGTGGTGGGCCCGCCCAGTGGTCAAGGGTGAACAGGTAGTTGCAACAGTTACAACTATATATATATATATATATATATATATATATATATATATAGTCACCAAAAATGTCCTTTTTCTCCAATTGCATTCTTTATGAATACATAGAGGAACATTTCATCAACCTTAACTGTTTCTTATATAACACATTTCTTCATTAACCTTAAGCATCATATACAACATATATTTCACATCACTCATTATCATGTACAATTGGAGTGGGATACTATTGCTTTTAGTTTACAAGAAGTTGTTCCCACTCCATCGCCCAAGAATAATAATGCCTTCTGCCAATATATAATTCTTAACCGAAAATCCGTATATTTTTACAGTATGATGTGTTTGCATTTCAAAACAAAGTTGTCTTGGTGGTAACTGACCGTTGTCTTGGTGGTAGCTGTCCCACTGCCTTGATTGTGACTGTCGCACTGCCTTGGTTGTGTTTGTCACATTACCTTTGTGGTAAGTATCATATGATGTGGTAATTGGTACACTGGCTTAACGGTAGCTGTCACACCAAAACGGTCACACTGCCTTGTCGGTAACTGTCAGACTGCCTTGGTGGTAACTGTCACACTGCCTTGGTGGTAACTGTCACACTGCTGTGTTGGTAACTGTCACATTGACATAGTGATAACTGTCACACTGCCTCGGTAGTAATTGTCACATTGCCTTAGTGGTAACTGTCACACTGCCTTGGTGGTAACTGTCACTATGCCTTGGTGGTAACTGTCACACTGCCTTGGTAGTAACTGTCACACTGCCTTGGTGGTAACTGTCACACTGTCTTAGGGGTAACTGTCACACTGCCTTTGTGGTAACTGTCACATTGCCTTAGCGGTAATTGTCACACTGCCTTAGTGATAATTGTCACACTGTCTTGGTGGTAACTGTCACACTGCCTTGGTGGTAACTGTCACACTGCCTTGGTGGTAACTGTCACACTGCCTTGGTGGTAACTATCACACTGCTTTGGTAGTAACTGTCACATTACCTTAGCGGTAACCCCCACTGGCTTGCCCCCTGCCTTAGCCTGGCTAGTGTGTAGAGCTGACACAGATGGCGCCACTGGCAGCGGTAGGCTGGACGTATTACTCTACGAGAATAGTCCATGCAACAAAAAGCATAATGGATTAAAGAACGCTGTATACTGCACCCCATCTCCAATAACTATGCACATCCCAGGCGTGTTTCATTTGAGGTGTGTAGTTGTTGTGCTGAACCAAACCAGCAATCTTTTATTCAAAGGGTCAAACTAATCTGACGCCATTGTTATTCCACTTATTTCCCTTCTCTTTCGCCGCCCACCTTGGGAGAGCAAGAGCCTAATTAAACTAAATATATAATTAGTAATTGTCTTCATTCCAGGGAGAAGCCATTCCTTTCCACTTACACTAGTCAAGTCCTGTTTTATGTGTCTGCCCAGTGGATATGCCATGACTGAGGCCTTCCAACTGGAGCACTGGATGCAGTGTTCCTCTTTCGCTATTCCTTTTGAATAAACCACTCCCATGACTGATAGCACTTTCTGCCTCTTGAGCGCATTGATTTTTATCATTGGCTATTGGACGTCAAATATACGGTCATTCTGACATATTTCTTTGGAGGAAACACGCTGCCAGCACATAGGCTACTCATTCCGATAAGCAGCAAGGGGTCTTTTATATGCACTTTCCCACAGACAGGACATCACATACGGCAGCCTTTGATGAACCAGTTATGGACCACTGCTTGGAATGGAAAATAGCTTAGACTGCAAATGTGTCTACTGAGCGGGATCGGTCGGATGACCCACACCTACACAGGTGGAAACTCTACTGCCTGAGCTCCACACCTTCTGAGAGAATGAAGTGTAATAAATTATTGCCTCCCTTCAAGGTCTGCCCCCCTTCCCGAACAGCATTCCCTCAATGAGAGAAATGGTATATATACAAAGTTCTTTACAAACAATTGTTGATCGTTTGTTTATTCTGCTCATAACAGCTAAGTGCATGAACTTGTTTTCGCCGCTGTGCAGTAGTAGACATTATCCATATGGATTGATTTCCTTTATCAATAATTTTGATAAACTTGTTTGTGCTGTAAAATTGGGGATTTCCCAATGTTTATATTATTTTGGGGGCATTTTTGTGTATATTTTGTACATAGTCAACATTTATAATAGATTGTACCCATGCGATTAGTATTTTAATTTTTAATCTAGATATGCTATGTTAGTTTTAGTCGCACCTTTGAAGATTAAGCTTGCGCGTTATTTGTCCGGGTTTCAGGTACTCCATTTTCTTTGTTGTTTTCAGCTCATTTTGCTTTAGAAATACCTCCCATTATTTCAACCACATGTCTTGCCATGGCACTTATGTGATGAGTAGTTGTATAAGCATGCCGTCTCCTATTGGTTTGTGATGTTTCATGGCTTCCTCGTTGAAATTATGAACTGCTGGAAAGCACGGTCTCATCTGCAGGGTTATATATGTTTCTTTATGGGTCAAAAGTAGAATGAATATTCAGGGGCGAAAATTTGTGATTTTGTGGATTTCTGAGATTTTTTATATTCACTGATGAATGTTCACAAAACGCCAAGATATATATGACAGCAATTGGTTAGTCCAAATTCCATTCTTATATGAACTTAGATGTTATGACCAGACCGGATGGCCGAATGAGTTAGAGCATCCATCTCCCATGTTGGTAGACCATGGGATCGTAGGTTCGAACCCTGGTCGAGACAAAGCAATGACTTAAAAATTGATACTTGTCGCTTCCTAGCCAGGCACTCAGAATTATTAGGATAGAACAAGGACTGGTTGGCTCAGGGTCAGGATAATGTGACTGAGTGGGATATCAGGTCATGGTCTCCCAGTGGGGCAGCACTATAAAGTCACCATGAGTGCACACTATCACAAGTCATTACCGGTCCTGATATGACTTTAGATGTTGCTAGGATGTAAAACAAGAAACAAACAAAGCTTAGATGTTATGAGAACATAAAGCACAAACATGAAAGAATTTGGCATGGGCGATAATACAGTAACAATAAGGACAGTTGAAACCTGATTTCCACCATTTTTCTGACATTGCCTGACATTGCAAATCATACAGGGGACTATCCTTGTTTTCGCGGAAATGCGCCATTAGTTCCGCCGAAGCCCTCTAGGTGGTGCCAGGGTCTCGGTCTAATTCCTGCTTTTTGTTATTGTAATTCTTTTGGGATAAATATATTAAGTTCATCGTTAAAATCTACTGTCGCAGACAAGCCAATCCCACCCCCATGCCTACCACATAATTTAGCTCTTGCTTTGACCCCTGACCCTTTGTGTTGTGACTATTGTGAAGTATTGTGATTGTAATTATGCATGCACCGTGTTACAAACCATGCCATTGTCTGCTTTGAAAGAGAGCCCTGAATGGGTTACGCGTATTCAAACCCACCCCCCCACACCCACCCACCGCAAATCTCACATTACCCCTTTTGTGCCCCCACCTCCACCTTTAATTGTTCCTTTTGTGAAGAATATAACACTAGATGTGATCAATTGTTCCCCGATAACATTATATAAAGGACTGATTGACATTACACTATTTATATAAAGATGATGAATGCCTCCTCCTGTGACAATACTTAAAGTTGCATAGTCCGATGAATTCTGTAATTTTTCTGAGATAAATATATTAAATTGATCGTTATAGTCTACCGTAATTTAGTTTGAAGAACCTTTTATTTTAAATGGCTAACGTTTGAGATATTTGAAGTGCAAACATGCCAAATTAATTTTGGCAAGCACACCGAAACTCCGACACCATAGGCTTCTGCAGTAACCTGATATAACTTCTATTAAATTGCCTCAGCATTCGTTTCTACATGGCGAAAAATGCTTACTAAGCGCAGCAGTATCTAAGTTAAATATGTAGAATCAAATCTAGATAATTATTTTGGTTTTGAAAATTTGATGTTTTCATCGGACTATGCAGCAATTAATTTGTAATTACTGGTGCAATAATTAAGCATGTGTCTCCAGAAAGAAGGGAATACTGATTCAATTTGATAGAACCTATTAGTTTTACTGCAGTAGCCTATGATGTCTGAGTTTTGGCATGCTTGCCAAAATTAATTTTTCATGGTTGCACTTTAAATATCTCAAAAGGTAGCCATTTAAAATGAGATATCCTTCAAACTAAAGTAAGATAGATTATAACGATCAACCTCATAATAATATATTTATCTCAGAAAATGACAGAAACTCAAAACCGTCGGACTATGCAGCTTTGAATATTCCAACAAAGTTGGTTGACATCGTGGAAAGGTTGCTGGCGGCTGTCTGATCCCAGCCCCGGGGTCGCAGTTTCCGCCGTCCTCCAGTTTTCGTGGTACGCATACACTCAAATGCATTGTCAATGGCCGTGAGCAATCTTCATACAGAAAAAGTGAAATATCTCTAAAACCACACCACCTAGAAACAAATCGCTTGGTACACATATAGAAAACATCTTTACCAAAAAGATTATATTAAATTTATAAGATTAGGATTCTTGGTTTCTATTAATTTTGAATAAAACTAATGTTTTGCACTGCGCGTACCATCAAACTCAAGGCATTGTCAATGGTCGTGAGCAATCTTCAGACAGAAAATACAGAAAAAGTGAAATATCTCTAAAACCACACCACCTAGAAACAAATTGCTTGGTACACATATAGAAAACATCTTTACCAAAAACATATTAAATTTATAAGGTTAGTGATGATGCTGTTCGAATTTGACGCATCCGCAGAAGCGATGCGTACCGCGGAAACTGGCGGACGGCGGAAACTGCGACACCGGCATAGTTGAATAGCACATAGACACCAATCATGAGCGATAATGCAATGCCTGCTGCATCAAAGCGCATGCGGAGCTCACTCAAAGCGCCCCCACACCACGCCCCCTGCCGGCACACTCCCCCATATGGTGGGCCCCGTCATGGAAGCTCTCACTTACCTCCTATATCATTGCAGCCATACTCTCTTCTCTTTTTTTTGCGTCAATAGATTTGTTAAATTATTAAAAAAATTTTAAACGGTTGCGTGGCTGAATCGGTAGAGCGCAGAACTCCCGTGCGAGAGATCAGGAGTTCAATTAACTTTTGTTTGTTTATAACCCCCCCCCCCCACCCCAACCAGCACAACAAGTACACATCGCCTATTGGGGGAAGTTCAATTCCCGGCCGAGTCAAACCAATGACATTCAATATTGATACTTGTCACTTCCTAGCTTGCTGCTTGGGATTAATACGATAGGGCAAGGACAGGTTAGCTAAGTGTCAGGATAATGTAACACTATGATATCGGGTCATGGTGCTGGCAGTCTGATTTCTCCAGTGGGGCAGCACTATAAAGTTGCCATGAGTGCGCACTGTCATAAGTCGGTACTCGTCCTGATATGACCTTAAATGTTGCCAGGACGTTAAACTCCAACAAGAAAACCTATATCAGTACAGCGATGCTCTCTTTTTGTTGCGTCAATGGCATTTCGTTTTTTTGTGTTTAGAAACTGATTGCCTGTGCGTGTCACCTCCCGCCCCCTCCGCCCTTCCCCCTCCCTTCCCATCCCCCTTCCCGCCCCCCCCCCCCCCCACCGCCACCCCTCGTGAGTGTGTGGCACCTGGCCTGCTGCCGGCACGATCTGTTTACACTGTCACAACGGGAGCGTTCCCCTGGCGGCGGGTGGCCGCAAATGGGCTAATTTTGTGCGTGCGTGCCCCCCCCCCCCCCTTCACTTTCACACACCTGCCCCCCCATGCCCCCCTCCCCCCACTCACACACCCCTGCACACCCCAGGTGTCGAGCACAAGGGGGAGTGAAGGGGGGGAGCTGGGTGTCGAATGGTCTTCCGTCACTGATGAGTGCACTCCTTCCTTTAAACACACAGACACACGCACACACACGCATCTACACACACACTCACATGCTCACTCACACACATTCACACGCGCGCACATGCGCATACCTATAAGCACACTTAAGCATCCACATACATCCACACTCACTCACACACACACACACACTCACTCACACTCACTCACACACACACTCACTCACACACTCACTTTCACATACACACATTCTCGGACACTCACACACACACACACACACACACACACTCATATTAACACACACACTCAGTCACTCACATTCACACACTGACACAAACTCGCACTCACATACATATATCCACCCACACTCGCACACACTCGCACACACTCACAAGTTCACTCCCAGTCCCACACTCACCCACTCACTGACACTGACACTCACCCACTCACTGACACTCACACATTCACTCACTGACACTCACGCTGACACTCACTGACACTCACACACACTCACTCATCCTCACTCACACTCCCACACTCACTCACACTCTCACACTCTCTGACACTCTCACACTCACACTCTCACACTCACTCACTGACACTCACTCCCACTCACACTCCCACACTCACTCTCACACACTCACTCACTCACACTCACTTACTCACCCACACACTCACTCACTCACTCACTCACTCACACCCACACACACGCGCCCTCCTGGACCCATACAATTATACAAACACACAAATAAGAATCACGAACAAAAGCTAGCCAGTTCCCAGCAAAAGCCAGGTAATGTAGCAGTCACACTACGACGACAAGGCCAACGACAGCCCAACGACTTGTCGTTTTGCTCTGTCGTCGGCTGTCGCTACGGTGTCGTTATGTTGTCGTTCGGCTGTCGCCGCGACACCTCCGCGACAACTCCAGTTTCTCCACTGTCGCCCGGTTGTCGTCGGGTTTTTGTGCATGTTGAAAAACCTCGACGACAGCCGGCGACAGACGCTGTCGTTCGGCTGTCGCTACGCTGTCGCTACGCTGTCGCTACGGTGTCGCTACGGTGTCGTCTTGTCGTTAAGCTGTCGTTAAGTTAAACACAAGAATGGGACGGTCCAAACATGGCTCAGTTTAGCTTGCTTTGAGGGATGTTAGGACCGTCCCAAATATGAAGACTGCTTCCTAACAGGTCCGCCGCACTTGCTATCCGGACCGCACCTCGTCCACACCTCTCTCTATCACCTCTCCGCCGGCCGGACACCTCCTTGATATGTCTGAAAAGAGTTCCAGGAGGGGGTGCCTGCCGGCATTTTCACTTTCTACCCTTACTCTGTCCGTGTCTATGGCTCGCCGGTTGGTTACCATAGGGCAGATAGGCACGGGCCTTTGACTCAACTCTCCTCATTTCTCTTTCCTAGATCTGCCCACTCGATTTCTCCCAGGCTCACTTCTTCCCCTAACCAGGGTTGTTGTGTTCTTGGGGGGGGCTCTTGACCTTTTTTCCTTTTCTCTGACTGGTTCTTGTTGCTGGAACGACCGCTGCTACCACCTTTGCCCGCCTTCCTCACACCCCTGCTGACCGGATACAAGTGCTCCCCTACAGACACCATACAGATCACTACAAACAGACGGCACGGAGAGATCCGCTGCCACCCGACGCCCCGTCGTCACCACGTCTTGAAGGATGTCCCCAGCCTTCACAACACTTCCTCTGAGACCACTTCACCGCAGAAGACATGTCTTAACCAAAGACTGGGCCGATTTATCGGTGCCTCTCTACAAATGTTGCAGTCCTGCAACCGGTAACCGTCGTAAGGTTACGAACACCCCATACAATACAATACAAGTCCCATTTCTTATCATATGGAGACTGCTTCCTAACAGGTCTGCCGCATATACCTACATGTTTGCACCGTCCCATTCTTCATATTTCTCATGGAAACTGCTTCGTGTGTGTCTGTGTGTGTGTAGTGGTGTGTCTGTGTGTGTGTGTGTATCTGTCTGTGCGTGTGTCTGTGTGTGTCTCTTTGTCTGTGTGTGTGTCTCTGTATGTGTCTGTGTGTGTCTCTGTGTTGTGTCTCTGTGTCTGTGTTTGTGTCTGTGTGTCTGTGTGTGTCTCTGTCTGTGTGTGTGTGTCTCTGATGTGTCGGTGTCTCTGTGTGCGCGATAAACCACACACACTCAAACTCACTCACATTCACTATCACACTCACTATCACACTCATTATCACACTCACCATGACACTCACCATCACACTCACTATCACACTCACATTCACACTCACTATCACACTCACTATCACACTCACTATCACTAGTCATATTTCTCATGAAGACTGCTTCCTAACAGGTCCGCCGCATAGTCTAACACACATGTTTGGACCGTCCCATTCTTCATATTTCTCATGAAGACTGCTTCCTAACAGGTCCGCCGCATAGTAACACCGGGGGGTCCCTCACACATGGACGGTTTGGTAGGCGACACCCACATGCTCACACCCACCCACACACCCATGCACACACTCACACACACACTCACACATTATCACACTCACATGTTTGTACCGTCCCATTTCTTCATATATCATATGGAGACTACTTCCTCACAGGTCCGCCGCATAGTCTAACACGCATGTTTGTACCGTCCCATTTCTTCATATATCATATACCAGACGGGAGTCACTAGTCGGAGGCAGACCTAAGGGAGGCACCACCACCTTAGTCAACAACCACATCCACGCCACCAAAATACCAACCCCCAGAAACAACCCCACAGCCGACACACTACGCATACGCCTTAAGCTGGCCACAACCACAATAGACAACTACAACATATACAACCCCTGCAACACCCAATACACCCTTGAGCGCACCCTCCAGGCACACGCCAACACAACAACCCACCAAATAATCATGGGAGACTTCAACACCCACCACTCCATCTGGGGACGCAACAACACGGACACCGCCAGAGGATGCACCCTACTCGCAGAGATCCTTGACTCGGCAAGCCACACATTATGAATGATGGTTCGCCCACTCATCGCAGCGGCTCGTCCATTGACCTCTGCATCCTAAACACGCAACTCGCAGCCACAGCCTCGTGGGAGCTGACTGACCTGTACTCAGACCACCACGCAGCGCTCCTGCGCACAGACGCTACCAAGGTCCCTCCTCCACCAAGCCCGGCCAGATTCAACCTGGACGGAGCCGACTGGGAAGCCTTCAATCAACACCTACAACACCTCACACATACCAACCCGCCCAACACTTGCGACGAACTCACCACGCTTGTCCGCCACGCCATGGAAGCCACCATCCAACAGACAACAAACCGCCGCCCCCCGGGCATCACCAACTCTCCCGCCATCAGGAGAGCCAAACACCACAAAAACAAACTCCTCCGCAAGCTCCGTTCCAACCCCAACCCAGGCACCGAAAGACTAGTCAGCATTGCCACTAAATGGTTGAACGAGCTCGTCGCAACCGAAAACGACAGAAAATGGAAACTATGGTGCACCAAAATCTCATTTAACACCTCACTCACACGCCTCTGGCAGAAACTCCACAGCATACAGGGAATCACCCCACGGCCACCCCACGAACCAAACCCACTACAAACAGCTACAAACCAGCTCACCACCTTCATCAACAGGACAGACCCACAGCTTGGCCTGCCAAACACACACCTACAAACCCTCGCCAGAGACACCCCCCAGCGAGAGGAAGCCATCAACAACGCCATAGACCTCCCTTCCGCCCATGGCCTTGACCGCCCCCTCACAAAGACTGAGCTTGGGAGGGCACTCCAACCCCCCCGGAAGAGAACGAGTCCCGGAGCAGACGGCGTACCTACCACGGTCTGGACCCGCCTATCCACCCACAACAGGGAAACCCTGCTCCCCCTCCTAGACTCGGTCTACACACAAACAAACATACCCCATTCGTGGAAGGACGCGGTCATCGTCCCCATCCCTAAGAGGGGCCCGGACGAGTTCAGGCCGATCTCACTGCTGCAATCCCTCAGGAAGGTGATGGAGAGGATCGTACTGGGCCGGCTCGAGACCTTCTCCAGCGACCCGGACAGCGGCTTCCCCGAAGAACTTGTCGGGTTCCGAGCCGGGCGTGGCACGCAGCACGCCGTCCTCACCCTCGTCGAGGAGATAATACGCGCCAGGGAAAGGCGCACTTGCGCGGCTGTTGTCTTCCTCGACCTGGAGAAGGCCTTCGAGCTGGTCGACCACAACGTGGTCCTCGCCTCCTTGGTCGAGCTGGGAGTCACCGGGAAGCCCCTGGCGTTCGTCAAAAATTACCTAAACACTAGGCGAGCCAGTGTCCGCTTCCAGGGCAGCACCTCCCCCCTCGACCACCTGAAAAACGGCGTCCCACAGGGGGCTGTCCTCAGCCCCTTCCTCTTTAATGCCGTAGTCGCTGCCCTCATAAGCCGACTGAAAGCCGGCATAACCGAACGACGCCTCAAACACGTCAAAATACTCTGCTACGCAGACGACATCGCTGTAGTCTGCTCACGCACAAGGGACGTGGCCCTCCTCGCGGCGGATATCCTCCTCCTACTCAGCAGCTCCTGCTGCGAGCTGGGGCTTAAAATATCTGCGAGCAAAACCAAAGCCATGATGATGTTTGCTGATCAGCCTCCCCACCCACTCCGTGCCGGGGATTTGGACGTCGACTGGGTGGAAACCTTCGACTACCTCGGAGTCAGGCTCGACCACCAACTCTCCATGAGCCCACTGGTTAAACACCTGACCACCAGAATGAACAAGAGACTTCTTCTAATGAGTAGAATCTCCGGGTTCAACTGGGGATCACCAGCTGAAGTACTCAGCCTTTTCTACAAACAGGCCGTGCGGGCCCTCTACGACTATACAGCCAACACCGTTTCCTGGATCGGCTACTGCAGAGAGAGCCGCAAGACCCGCCTGCCTCCCAGTAGCACCCTGGCCAAAGACCTCCTCACCCTGGAAAGAGTCCAATACCAGTCAGCGCGACTCATCACCCGAGCTCGCAGGACAACCAGGGTCGAGATACTCCTCCTTGAGGCCGACCTCCCACCACTCCACCTACGCGGACAACAGCTGCTGGCAAACCACCTCTGCCAAGCCCTGTCCACAGGCCACTCCAGCTTCTACCGCAGCGCAGCCTCCTGCCTTCAAAACGGCCCAGGACGGCGCCTCGGCCTCTCCTGGGGTGTGAAAACGGCAATCCGCACCCTCAAAGGAACACACGGGCTGGCACTCGCTGACATCCCTGACCTCCGGGCAAGACCCCCCTGGTACTCTGTGCCCGTCGAGGTCAGACTCACCAGCCTTTGCTCAGCCCGAGCCAACTACCCTACTATAGTCCTCAAGACCCTGGCACAGGAGACCATTGCCCGGGCCAAGGAGGACTTCCCTCTAGCCACTACGGTTTACACCGACGGCTCGCTCAACCCTAACACTGGCCGAGCCGGGGCTGGCTACTTCCTACCAGATGGGCAGGCTAGACGCCTTATCAGGGTCACGGACTACTCCTCCACCCTCGATACAGAGCTCGCCGCCATCCACCACGCATTGACCCACCTCCGCCACTGCAGCTGCATAGTGGTCACCGACTCACTAAATGCAGTCCGCAAGATCAAGGACCACAGAGCTAACCACTCTCTGGCCACCTTGATCCAGAACACCATCATCACCAGGCATGCAGCTCAACTCGACACAGTGCTGGCCTGGGTCCCCTCCCACATCGGACTTCCCGGAAATGACCAGGCCGACTCAGCTGCTCTGGATGGCTCCCGCCGTCCTGAGATCGACCTCGTCATAGACCACTCCCTGTCCAAGCTCAAAGCCACCCACGCTAGAGCCACTAAAGCCCTGTGGGAGGCTTCCCTCAGCAACATCGCCGTCAGGAACCCATACTCCATCAGTTGGGCTTGGCACAGAAATGTCAGAGCGCGCCTACCAACCCCAAAAAACCTCTCTGCATCCGTGCAAGAGGCGGTCACGCGCTTCAGGACTGGATACAGGCGGTTCATCGACACCCCTGCATTGCAACGATGTCCATGCGGTGACAAAGTCTTCAACGTCGCCCACGTCTTGGCGTCATGTGTGGCCTTTGACAGGACCGCCATCCGAGACTTCCTTGGCCCACCCCACGGCTTGCCCGACACCCGAGCTGCGCTCGCCATCCTCGAGAGACTCTCCGATTCCTCATGGGAGCTACTCGGTAGGTTCTACAACCAAAACTACCACACCTTCGAGATTGTCGGTGGCCCCGAACCCATCACCGACGACTCCGAACCCAATGGCAGCGACAGTGACTGGTAACCACTGTCCCACCCGGGAGCCCCGTGAGGTCCCACCCGACGCAGCCCCCACGCCGGGAGCCCCGTGAGGTCCCACCCGGGAGCCCCGTGAGGTCCCACCAGACGCAGCCCCTACGCAGGGAAGCCCCGTGAGGTCCCACCAGACGCAGCCCCTACGCGGGGAAGCCCCGTGAGGTCCCGCCCGGGAGCCCCGTGAGGTCCCACCAGATGCAGCCCCTACGCAGGGAAGCCCCGTGAGGTCCCACCAGACGCAGCCCCTACGCGGGGAAGCCCCGTGAGGTCCCGCCCGGGAGCCCCGTGAGGTCCCACCAGACGCAGCCCCTACGCAGGGAAGCCCCGTGAGGTCCCACCTGGGAGCCCCGTGAGGTCCCAAAAAAAAAAATAAAAAAATAAAAACCTCTTACTACCCACCCTCCGACGAGGGCCCGGTGTGCCAGCGCGCCGCCCACTGCCCCCCCTGCCAATGACACCGGATCCCGCTTAGATCTCCGGTCGAGGTACAGGACCTTGGACCGATAACGCGTTGCCACTGCCGGGCCTCCGCCTCACCACAAAAAAAATAAAAAAATAAAAAAAATAAAATAAAATAAAGAACGGGCAAGATCCAGCCCCCACACCAGGAGCCCCGTGCGGTCCTGCACACACCCAGCTGACGGGCCTCGGCCCCTGCACCCACAACGCCGGTTCCCACCTCGACCACCGACGGAGTGGGTGCCGGGGCCGCTGATCCAGTCACACCCACCACATCACCCCGCTCCAAGACCTATTTTCTATTTCTCTCTACCACCCTCCCTCCGATGATGACCCGGATGACCGACCCGCCGCCATGGCCTGCTACCAATGAAACCGGATCCCGCTTCGATCTCCGGCCGAGGTACTGACCGTGGGCCCAAGAACGTCACCACTCCCGTGCCACCGCAGCGCAAGCCAGCTCACAGACCACCACGCGCCCCCCGCCACCACGTGATGGCCTAGCTCCCGGACACCTCTACGAACACCACTTCCCCTACAGAAGACAAGTCTTCAACCAAAGATTGGGCCGATTTATCGGAGCCTCTCTATAATGTTGCAGTCCTGCAACCGGTAACCGTCCTAAGGTTACGAACACCCCATATGAATGAATGAATGACTGGTAACACTTGCTATCCGGACCGCACCTCGTCCACACCTCTCTCTATCACCTCTCCGCCGGCCGGACACCTCCTTGATATGTCTGAAAAGAGTTCCAGGAGGGGGTGCCTGCCGGCATTTTCACTTTCTACCCGTACTCTGTCCGTGTCTATGGCTCGCCGGTTGGTTACCATAGGGCAGATAGGCACGGGCCTTTGACTCAACTCTCCTCATTTCTCTTTCCTAGATCTGCCCATTCGATTTCTCCCAGGCTCACTTCTTCCCCTGACCAGGGTTGTTGTGTTCTTGGGTGGGGCTCTTGACCTTTTACCATTTCTCTGTCTGGTTCTTGTTGCTGGAACGACCGCTGCTCCCACCTTTGCCCGCCTTCCTCGAACCCCTGCTGACCGGATGCAAGTGCTACACTACAGACACCATACAGATTTACTACAAACAGACGGCACGGAGAGATCCGCTGCCACCCGGCGCCCCGCCGCCACTACGTCTTGAAGGATGTCCCCAGCCTTCACAACACTTCCTCTGAGACCACTTCACCCGCAGAAGACATGTCTTAACCAAAGACTGGGCCGATTTATCGGAGCCTCTCTATAAATGTTGCAGTTCTGCAACCGGTAACCGTCGTAAGGTTACGAACACTCCATACCATACCTGAGTGTGATAGTGAGTGTGATAGTGAGTGTGATAGTGAGTGTGAGTGTGATAGTGAGTGTGAGTATGAGTGTGATAGTGAGTGTGATAGTGAGTCAGACTGAGAGTGAGAGTGAGAGTCACACTGAGAGTGAGAGTGAGAGTCACACTGATAGTGAGAGTGAGAGTCAGACTGAGAGTGAGAGTCAGACTGAGAGTGAGAGTCAGACTGAGAGTGAGAGCCAGACTGAGAGTCAGAGTCAGAGTCAGACTGAGAGTGAGAGTCAGACTGAGACTGAGAGTCAGACTGAGAGTCAGAGTCAGACTGAGAGTGAGAGTGAGGCACACACAGAGACACAGACACACACACAGAGACACACACATAGACACAGACACACACATAGACACACACACACACACACAGACACACACACAGACAAAGAGACACAGACACAGACACAGACACAGATACACACACAGACACAGAGACACACACAGACACAGATACACACACACACACACACAGACACAGATACACACACAGACACACACCAAACAGACAGAAATACAACAGACACAAACAAGCAGAGATACACACACAGAGACACACATGGAAGCAGTCTTCATGAGAAATATGAAGAATGGGACGGTGCAAACATGTAGGTATATGTATGCGGCGGACCTGTTAGGAAGCAGTCTTCATGAGAAATATGAAGAATGGGATGGTGCAAACATGTAGGTATATGTATGCGGCGGACCTGTTAGGAAGCAGTCTTCATAAGAAATATGAAAAATGGGACGGTGCAAACATGTAGGTATATGTATGCGGCGGACCTGTGAGGAAGCAGTCTTCATGAGAAATATGAAGAATGGGACGGTGCAAACATGTAGGTATATGTATGCGGCGGACCTGTTAGGAAGCAGTCTTCATAAGAAATATGAAAAATGGGACGGTGCAAACATGTAGGTATATGTATGCGGCGGACCTGTTAGGAAGCATTTCTTCATATATCATATGGAGACTGCCGTTGTGTCTCTGTGTGTGTGTCTCTGTGTGTGTGTCTCTGTGTGTGTGTCTCTGTGTGGGTGTCTCTGTGTGGGTGTCTCTGTGTGTGTGTCGTTCGGCTGTCGCTACGCTGTCGCCGCGCTGTCGCCGCGCTGTCGTCCGCTTGTCGTCCAACTTGGCTCGAATTTGCATATGTCGTCGGGTTTTCACAAAATCCAAGTCGCTGGGCTGTCGTCGCCGCTTGTCGTCGTAGTGTGACAGCCACATAAGAATCAGTCCATCAGCCCGCCTGTAATTGCCTCCCCCGCCCCCGCCCCCCGCTCCCGCCCCCGCCCCCCCCCGCCCCTCCCTAATGCACGTCATTAACCAAGCCGACTGTGGCCGACACGCTCAGCGCCGTCGACCCGCCATGACTGGAGCCGCGTCGCGCTTTACACAATTACTTTACGTTTTTCTCCCCCACCCTCCCCTACCCCCACCCCCTAACACACACCGCCCCATGATTTCTTTGACCACTACCCATAGGAAGCCAATTCCCGGCCGCATGGGACCGCCTTTGGCGGTGCCCATTGCTTTTGGGCTTGTTCGTAACCTTACGACGGTTACCGGCTGCAGAACTGCAGCAATATAGAAAGGCCCTGATAAATCGGTCCAATTGTTGGTTGAAGATTAATCTTCAGTGGGGATGGTTGAAGGAGCTGGGGATGACTTTACAACATTCAAAACGGTGAAGCATTGGGCGGCCCCGAATCTCTCAGGTCCGGCGGTAGCAGAGCACTCCTATCCAGTCGACAGTGGTGCCCATACAGTGCTGCAGATTTGCAGCCTTCAGTGCACCAACACGACTGAAAACTCCCCCCCCCCCCCACCCCCCATCTCACACAACAACGGTCAGGTGGCGCCACAGTCGTCTGCCTGTTCGAATTGCCACCAGCCGACAGTTGGTCGGCGGGGCGGCGCACACCAGCGGAACCTCAGACCCGATAGGGTCGGGACGTACCTCAGGCGGTGGAGTGTCCACCTGTGAAGGTGTCAGGTCATCCGATCGATCCAGCACAGTGGACACATTTGCAGTTTGTGCTATTTTCCATTCCAACCAGTGGTCCACAACTGGTTCATCAAGGGCTTTGGTATGTGCTGTCCTGTCTGTGGGAAAGTGCATATAACAAAGACTCCATTCTGCTTATCGGAAAGAGTAGCATTCTGTGGTGGCAGCGGGTTTCCTTCAAAGAAATATGTCAGAATGACCATATGTTTGACGTCCAATAGCCGACGATAAAGATCAATGTGCTCTAGAGGCGTCGTTAAATAAAACAAACTTATTTTTTTTCAGACCCGACTGTAGGGCGCTGCCTTCAATGCCTGCCGCAGCTTGCTTCATGTGTCTTGGTTGTTTGTTTGTTGTTGGAGTTTTATGTCCTGGCAACACATCTTATCAGGACGTGTACCGACTTGTCACAGTGCACACTCATGGCAACTTTATAATGCTGCCCCACTGGGATGCCACCACCACCATAACCCGATTTCCCACACAGTCATATTATCTTGATATACTCTGCTAACCAGTCCTTGCCATATCTTCATAATGACAAAACCAGACGGGATGGCCGAATGAGTTAGAGCGTCCGTCTCCCGTGCTGGTAGATCGTGGGGTCGTGGGTTCGAGTCCCGGTCGAGTCAAACCAATGACTTTAAAATTGATACTTGTCGCTTCCTAGCCAGGCGCTCGGCATTATTAGGATAGGGCAAGGACTGGTGTGCTCAGTGTCAGGATAATGTGACTGAGTGGGATACCAGGTCATGGTGCCGGCGGCCTGGTTTCCCAGTGGGACAGCACTATAAAGTCGCCAGGAGTGCGCACTGTTACAAGTCGGTACCCGTCCTGATATGACCTTAGATGTTGCTAGGACGTAAAACAACAACAAACAAACAAACAATCATAATGACAAGGGCCATGCTAGGTACGACAGATATCAATTTTGTAAGTCATTGTTTCAGAGTGGAGTGTGCTGCACACAATACAGCACGTTCCACGTACAAACCCAACAGTGATCGTCTCAACGACTGGAAGACACTCACCACTGACATAATAATGTGTGGTATAAATATTATTTATGCAAATATTATTAAGAATGTTCTGGGTAGCTGTCTGGGTGGTAACGCGATACAGATATTTTGATATGTTCTATGGTTCTAGGGAGTTGGTGGAGCAGCCTGGTAAGCCGGGTGCAAGCTGAGAAGTAGAGCAAGTGGGCCTGGACCGCAGGAAACCGGCGACAATAGCTGAGTGCCGGTCAGTTTGTAATTGGAATTTTGACATAATAATATGTTCAGATGAATAAAATATTTGACAAAAAAAGTCAAACCTCGGCCACTGATGTCGACTGGCGGGCTGGCGGGCTGGCTGCGCAGCTACTATGCTGACATCGACTGCGTTCTGTTAATTTCAATGGCACTGCCTTGGTCGTAATGCTCGCATTGCGTTTGATGCGAGGTGAGGGAGGACGCACCCCCCCCCTCTCTCCCCCCCCCTCCTCTCTCCTCCAGCTCTCTCCCTCTTACATAACCCCCCCCCCCCTCTCTCCTTCCCTTATAACCCCCTCCGGCCTCTCCACCGGCCACTCGCCCTCCTGCCTCCACAGACTCCGCTCCTCCTACCTCTTTTTCCCCACCCACCATCCCTATACACCAACTCTCCATTATAGGGTTGAGGGCTCCTCGGGCCCACCTCCCAACTACTGACATTGCCTGACATTACGCTCACATTGACGCTCTCAGCATGAGCATGCATCAAAACAATTATATTTTACCTTTACCTGTACTTGACTTATTACACTGTATGTTCATGAAACGCCTCGGGCATTCACCCAATAAAATGCCCTCTTTTCCACTTCCGCCTCCTCGTCCTTCCTTGCCGCGCATCAAAGTTGCATAGTCCGATGGTTTTGAATTTCTGTATTTTTTCTGAGATAAATATATTAGATCGATCACTAGTATCTACTTTACATTAGTTCAAAGTTACTTTTATTTCAAATGGTTGAGATATTTTGAGTGCAAACATGGAAAATTAGTTTTGGCAAGCATGCCAAAACTCTGACAGCATAGACTTCTGCAGTAACAGGTTCTGTTAAATTGACTCATTATTTGCCTTCTACGCAGAAACAAATGCTTAATAAGTGCATCAGTATCTAAGTTAGATATGTGAAATCAAATCTAGATAATTGGTTTGATTTTGAAAATTTGATATTTCATCAGACTGTGCAGCTTTAAATGCATGTGTAATGAGAAAGTACTGATATAGTTTTGCAAAGGTGTGTAAGTAATGCAGTTTATTCAATAAACTCCTTATACTTTGATATTCGATTCCCGATAAAGTATTCGCTGCTTGAGTGCAGATGAGGAATGTCGCCAACAAAGGTCAAGGTCATGGTGATGTAGGTCGATAAATAATTAATGAAGACGATGTGATCAATAATATAAGCAAACTACAAAGTTACCCTAACCTTGACATTGAAAACATTAAATGCACACCCTGTTATCTCATACTTGTCTTTGGTAAAAACACTATTGTTTCCTTTCTTTGTGTTGCTAGGACGTAAAACAACAACAAACACACACAAAAAACTTCCTTTCTTTGTAGCAAACGTTTGTTTATTTTAGACTACAGTAAAACCTCCCTAACCGACCACCTCCACATACCGACCACTACCCTATATCGATCGCCTTATTTGGGTCACAAGACCATTTTAGCCATATTCTAACTCCCTAAACCGACGACCTCCCTAAGTGGACTACTTAAATTCGGTCCCAAGGTCGGTCGATTTTAGAGAGGTTTTACTGTATATTGTATTTGTGAATGCATGTACTATATTAAAACCTTTCTAACCGACCACCTCCACAGATCGACCACTCCCCTATATCGATCACTGTGCTTGGGTCCCAAATAATCACCCATACAATACCATTGTAACGAAATGAAAAACTCCTTAAACCGACCACCTCTCTAAATGGACCATTTAAAGTCACTCCCATGGTCAGTCAATTTAGCGAGGTTTTACTCTATAATATATTTGAAGGAAGACCAGTGCATCGGCGCTGAAAAAAAACCCAACACCTTTAACCGCTGAATAAAATTGATCATTTACAAAAAAAATCCACAAAGAAACACCATATTCGGTCAATTGAGACGGTATGTGGCTGGACGACTGGTTCCTACCGGTGCAATGGCCGCTGGCACACTTCCGGTTCGGTCCCCTTGGTTAGGGTCCAGCATTAGACTCGTGTGCACACGCGCGCTATTTACACGCCACTCTGTGAATGAGCGACACGCATGCGCGCGTCAGATGATACAGATACACAGATACACAGACAGACAGACAGACAGACAGACAGACAGACAGACGCGCCTGGCGGGCCGGGACACTGGGACGCCGGGCAGCCCGCGGCGAGCTGAGCTTGAGTTCCCTTCTTCAAATGACAGCCACAACCACTCGGTTAAAATCCGGAAATGGAAACAGCGGCGCACGCGCACTGAACGACGCGCATGTTGCCGCCCACTGTAGACACCCAAAGAGACACCCCACCACACACACACACACCCCCACACCCACACACACACCCATACTCACCCCCCCCCCCCCCAACACACACACTCATATCCATAATCACACTCATACACCCCCTACCACCAGACGGGATGGCCGAATGAGTTGAGCGTCCATCTCCCGCTTTGGTAGATCGTGGGATTTAAACCCTAGTCGAGTCAAACCAATGACTTAAAAATGTATACTTGTCGCTTCCTAGCCAGGCTCTCAGCGTTATTAGGATAGGGCAAGGACTGGTTGGCTCAGTGTCAGGATAATGTGACTGAGTGGGATATATCAGGTCATGGTGCTGGTGGCCTGGTCTCCCAGAGGGGCAGCATTATAACGTTACCATGAGTGCGTACTGTCACGAGTTGGTACCTGTTCTGATATGACCTTAGATGTTGCCAGGATGTAAAACTCCAACAACCAACCAAGCCAAACGCACACCCACACCCACGCGCACACCCACATCCACACCCACACCCACAGACAGACACCCTAGACCCTCCTCATTGCCACCTAACGTGTGCCTTCTGCACCCCCCCCCTCCACACCCCACACCCCACACACACCCACACACCCACACACACCAACACCACACAGCGTGAAAACGATTGATTCTTTCTGACCGGCGACTCAGGCCTGAAATTGCCTGCTGATAAGATTGTTATTCTTCTTTTTTAGGTATTGTTTTTTTAAACGATATTTTTCTCTTTATAAAAAAAGGAATCTCCCATGGGGGGTTCTTTGTCCATTCCTGTCACATCTGAAACCGTCAAATCCATCAGCAATTTCGTTTCCGACGAGTTGGGATATTTCTGAGTTCATTTCCAAAAAATAATAATGGTTATTTAAAAGCTCAACTGTAAGATAATCAGTGAATGTAATCTGGAGTAGGTTTGGCCAAATTTGTTCGAATTAAATAAAATAGTATCGTCATTTTAGAGTGGATGTTCATTGGGTATCCCTTCCCGAGTTCTGGGATCGTTGACATCGGTTGTTTAATATTAGTAGGCTAGGGAACCAGCTCGAGTTTCCCCAGGTCAGGTGACCCTGTGCGAGGCCTGGTCACCAGGTGCAAATGGCTGCCACTGACAGAGGACAAGGACAGTGACAGCTTGTCACTGGCCAGAACTCACCTACATCTATTCATGGGGTATCGTCGGATTCAAACCAATGACTTAAAAATTGATGCTTGTCACTTCATAGCTAAGCACTCAGCATTATTAGGACAGGGCAAGGACTGGTTGGCTCAGTGGCCGGATAATGTGACTGTGTGGGATATCGGGTCATGGTGCCGGTGGCCTGGTCTCCCAGTGGGACAGCTCTATAAAAGTCACAATGAGTGTGTACTGTCACAAGTCGGTACCCGTCCTGATATGACCTTAGATGTTGCCAGGACGTAAAACTCCAACAACTAACCAGCCTTGTGGCGAGGGTTGCTTCCTGTTCACATGTTCAGGACTCAGTTCCTGATTAAACCCACCCAACAGCACTTAATCCACTTGACCTAATTCGCAATATAACCAACGGCACAATGATGGATTGTGCTGACTCAGCATCTGATTCCTGGTCACAACTGGTCATTAGAACATAATGTCTTCAGGCCCTTGTAGGACGTTATAGCCCTGTCACATTACGACGTTTCTCTCCAAAGCGCGTCGACGTGTGTCACTTTTGGGCAAAACGACGGGAGACGTCGGGAAGCATTACGCACACGTTACGCGCGCTTTGGTCACATGTCGGTACACGTCGGTACACTTTGAGTGACAGCGACGGTTGCATGCATTGGCACGCCTCGAATGTTTTGTGCTTGCACAAAACTTTCGACGCGCGCCGACGCACGCCAATGTCTGGGTGCGACTGTTACGGGGATGTTAGGCGCACGTCGAGATCCGTTGAACGCGCTGGAATATCATTATTTGAACGCTATGGGCACGCCGCGCGCACATGATGGTCGTTCCCACACGTCGTGCCAAATTGTTGCTTTGTTGTTTTATGTCCTAGCTACATCTAAGGTCATTTCAGTATGGCGCGCCAACCTCTTTTTGTTTTTTTCCGCCATGCGTCGACACACGTTGGCCGCTCGCTACTAACACGCTGTGCTGATGCCGAACTTTCGCCGAAAAGTTGGACGTGTCTCGACGCGTACAACTTATTTTGCGTTTTGGCGGCGCGCCGCCGAAAAGCGTCATAATGTGACAGCCCCATTACAGACCTTTGTTCAAGAAATGAGCGTATTTAAAAAGATTTAAAAATCAGGCCAACATTTTCAGTATAAGAAGGCCACATTGGTAGCGCAACTGGATTCCATTGTCAGCACAATAAGGACATTGTCAGTACAACTGGGAATTGTGTTAGTACAAGACAGTGTCAGTATAATAGGGCCACACTGTCAGTACAACAGTGCCACATTGACAGTACGACAGGGCACAGTGACAGTACAACAGGGCACAGAGCCAGTACAACAGAGCACAGTGTCAGTACGACAAGGTACATTGACAGTGCAGCAGGACACATTGACAGTATAACATGGCACAGTGACAGTGCAACATGGTACATTGAAGGTTCAACCGGGCTCAATGTCAGTATAATAGGGCTCACTGACAGTACATCAGGGAACAGCAGCAGTACAACAGGGCACGATGTCAGTACAATAGGGCAGTGTCAGTGCAACAGAGCACAATGTCAGTACAACACAGTACACTGTCAGTACAACAGAGCAGTGTCAGTACAACAGGGTACACTGTCAGTACAACAGGGCAGTGTCAGTACAACAGATCACAATGTCAGTACCACAGTGACAGTTGACACAATGTCAGTACAGCATAGTACATTGCCACTCAGAACAACAGGGTAATGTCAGTATGACAGATCGCAGTGTCAGTCCATCAGGGCCATAGTGTCAGTACAACAGGGCCACAGTGTCAGTCCAACAAGGCATACTGTCAGTACAACAAGGCACACTGTCAGTGCAACAGAGTACATTGACGGTGCAGCTTGGTGCATTGGTAGTATAACAAGGCAACATTGGCAGTGCAACAAGGCACAATGTCATTGCGAGAGGGCACTGTATCAGTACAACAGGGTAGTGTCAGTATGACAGATCACAGTGTCAGTACATCAAGGCCACAGTGTCCGCATGACACATCACAGTGTCAGTACAACAGCTCACAGTGTCAGTACAACAACTCACAGTCTCAGTACAACAGAGCTACAGTGTCAGTTCAACAGCTCACATTCTTAGTACAACGGAGCCAGTGTCAGTACAGCAGGTCACAGTGTCAGTACAACAGAGCCACAGTGTTAGTACAGCTGGCTGCGTTCAGGGTCCGTCTCGGAGGCGCCACGGAGATGTCTCCGTGATGCTTTTTGGCCTATTTGCGTTCAGGGTGCGTCTCGGCGACGTCTCAGAGAATCCTCCCTTTTCAGACTGGAGATGAAAAGCGCCTCAAAAATGGCCACCGCATTCAGTGGTTTCAGCCAATCACAGTGCAGCGTTTCCATTGCAAATGGCCACCACCTATGGGGGCGGCCATTTTCGAGACAACAAACTGCTTTTGCCGTTCAGACTAGCATGACATCAGGCCCGTCGCCAAGGCACCTCCGAGACGGACCCTGAACACGGCCCAGGTCACAGTGTTAGTACAACAGAGCCACAGTGTCAGTGCAACAAGCAACAGTACCACAGGGTACACTGTCAGTACAACAGACCGCACAAAAGCAAAGCATCTGATGGCCATTGGACATAAGGCTATGGAGCGTGAAAAGGAAGACTCAGACAATGCTAATATTCTATTTCGTGTATAATAACGTGCCAACCCTTGCAGTATTTCGCCTTTCTTCACGGCGCGGTGCTTGCCACGCGATGTTACCCCGTGACTGACTCCAAGACAACGTAAGCATGCGAGTATTTGGCCGCCTCGTCATGATGATTACAAGCTTGCTTTTGCCAAATTAAGGGCATTAATTATTAGATGGGCGTTTCTTTGGGGGTCCGGCGCATCAATAATCAATGGTCGGGGCCGGGGAAATTAGGGTTTATATAATTAAATTATGTCTCCCGTGGTAATTCTCCAAGGTACATATCTAATTGCGGGTGCCTATAATTAACATAGTAGGAAGACCCATTCCAATACACCTTTATATATATTATATATACATCCGAGATGAGGTGGGCCGAGATGGCGCCACTGGTAAAGTGTTCTATCTTATGGAGGATAACAATAATAATAAGTAATATTCCCTTACGTATCTTTATACTCGCATAATACATTATAATCATATATATGATGTATTATGTGAGTGTAGTGGTCTGCACTGACCTCTCAGGCAAGGAGCCGCATAGACAGGTAGGCGTGGGTAGTGTGATGATATCAGGGAGCAGAGGTGGTGTAATGGTTAGCACACTGGCCCGGAATGCAAAGAGATGTGGGTTCGAGTCCCACTCTAGATGCAATATTTCCCATTTTCATCACCCCCCACGACACTGGTTAGCCGTGACCATGATCCTGTACAAGCTACGCGCTGTATAGTTGTTGAACCTACCTTGTGTATGTAAGTGTGTTGCATTGCCTGTATGTATGTAATTGTAAGCATTAAAAGACGTACAATTCCAGGGGACGAGTGTAGTGGTCTGCACTGACCTCTCAGGCAAGGAGCTGCATAGACAGGGAATATTACTTATTATTATTATTATTAATGTTATCCTCCGTAAGATACAACACTTTACCGGTGGCGCCATCTCGGCCCACCTCATCTCGGATGTTGACCACTGTCAGTCGCACCCGAGGATTTATGTGATGTATAACGAATTATACAAGTATAAAGATACATAAGGGTTAATTATTACTATTATTTGTTATACTCCGTAAGACCAACACTGTACCGGTGGCTCCACCTACCCTCCTCGCCTCCACTGGATGTAGACCAGTGTCAGTCACACCGGAGGATTTTATCTGTATGTGTATATATATACATTATATATATATATAATATATATATATATACATATCTTATATCAGGTCCTAATGCATATGGGTCACTCTCCTGAAAACTGGCCAGAAGTGTCACATGGAGAGTTTAAATCTAATATTTGAATGTTGTGCATTTTTTGTTTGCAAATGAAAGCTGGACATCTCCCCTTTACATCTATGTAAAATATAAATTGATGAGATAAAAAATAAAGGTGTAGTCCATGATTAAGCTATGTCTTATGGCAGTATGACATGTGTTGCTCAGATGTAACACATGTTTAGGACACTGCACAGTCTGCTTAATAAAAATCTAAGCAGAATTAAATAATTTCATACTTTGAAGCATATTAATCATGCCATAATATACAGAAATATGTAGTGCTTATATTGATAAAAAATATATATATAATTCCCAGCCATGGTTTATTCACTGAATAATTAGTGTACAATATTTGTGTGGCATCCAGACACCACCGGTTACATCTGTGACGGAAATTTGTAATGTTATTTCTGAAGACATCATATAATTTCTTTTTAAATTTAAGCATGCATACATGTTAATAAATACATCCTTTTTGATTTGGGAACTGTTTTGTTTGATATATCAATGCAATACAAGATCATTGCTCACGGACACAGCTGACTCAGAGGCATGAGTGGGTTAATCAAGGCTTTTATTCGGGCGCTGCCCGCCCGGCGGCATGTACATTGACTGTGTATCATCGGGCAAGAAGCGAACCAGCGAAGGCCCCGATATATTGGGAAAATGAAATGTGATGAGGGCATATGAGTCATGTGAACGATTTAACAAACGAGTAATCAATTACGTTAAAGTACAATAGCAATAGTTAATGATAAAAATATGAGATAACAGTAGAGGGTAAATTATCAGAAATGTGACATTTAAGTAGGTGTGATCTGTCAACTGCGCGGGTGTCAGTCGCTCATTAGATGGTATTCTTTATTTTTTAGTTTAAATGCTTGATTGGTTTTTGGTTTTGTTGATTGTTGTGGGCACAATCAACTGCAGGTGTGGGTGGGTGGGTAAAATTGGAGGTGGGAAGTGGTCAGTGCGGGCGTTTGGAGAAGACTGACCAGCTTTGGTAGCTCCGGAAGACCCCAGGATAGTGCCTGGCCATGATGGCTGGCAGGAGTTGTTATATAGGCTGGAGGGGGGAAGATGGCTCCCCCCCCCCTTCATCACTCACTCCCCCCCCACACCCCTGCCACAGTAGTGGCAGGGGGGGAGGGCTTCGGCCTTGAGCCTGCCAGGTCCAGCAATGACACCGAATGAGCGACCTCGCTCATTCAAGACCTTAGTAAGGATCCAACCATGTCCCATATTTCATGTTACAAATAGCTGACTGTAGAATGTTTTTTTTTTTGTACAAAAACACTTCATAACTAAAAGGACCAAAGCTGCACACAGTTTATTATATTTCCCTTATTTCTTACATCAAATCTGAACATGAATATAAAAAGCATAAGGAAAGAAATAAGTAGGAAGTTTTTTTATATTAATGTTTTAAAATCCCATCCCATGCTGACCAGTTTTCAGGAGAGTGACCCATATATAGATTCATGCTTCATTAAATATCTTATGTGCATCAGTAGCCAGCCATCTCGACGTAATTTGAGTGGAAAATTACCAAGCGAATTACTTGGGAGTCATTATACATGTATAATTGCATTAGGGTTCTGCGCATGCGCTTGAGCACCCGTGATTTGGCAGTTATCTGTAATCCCCAGGGAGACTATTCGTGGTGGAATTGTTGGAAACAACTAATTTTTGTTTGGACCTTGAGTTATGTTCATATATTAAAGCTGCGTAGTCCGATGAAATATCAAATTTTCAAAACCAAACCAATTATCTCGATTTGATTTTACACATCTAACTTAGATACTGATGCACTTATTAAACATTTGTTTCTGCGTAGAAGGCAATACTGAGTCAATTTAACAGAACCTGTTACTGCGAACTCTATGGTGTCAGAGTTTTGGCAAGCTTGTCAAAACTAATTTTCCATGTTTGCACTCAAAAATATCTCAAAAGTTTACCATTTAAAATAAAAGTAACTTTGAACTAATGTAAAGTAGATACGAGTGATCGATCTAATATATTTATCTCAGAAAAAAATACAGAAATTCAAAACCATCGGACTATGCAACTTTAAGTATTAAATGTACTTGTCTATGTAGATGCAAGTATAACCTTAAAGTTGCACAATCCCATGGTTTGGAGTTTCTGTAATTCTTTTCTGCGATAAGTACATTAAACTGATTATCGAACCTGTAACTGCAGAAGTCTATGCTGTCAAGAGTTTCGGCATGCATGCCAGAATTAATTTGGCATGTTTGCACGTCAAATAGCTAAAAAGTTAGCTATTTAAAATAAAAGTTACTTCAAACTAAACTAATATATATTATAGCGATCAACCTATACTATATTTATCTCAGAAAATGACAAGAAACTCATAACCATAGGACTGTGCAATAATTTAATAAACTGAAGTACCGACCCAAAAAAAAACCACCCCCCGTCCCCAAAGTTAATATATATCTACCCATTACAATAACTCCAAACGCAAAGGCCATTAACACGCACAAAAGAAAGCAAGTCTCTCACCATTATGGTAAGGTGATCTATCGATAAATTCTGAAAAAGCAAAAACTCGCCTTTGTAAAAACGTACATACACCGACTCTCCGTTCGTGCAGTCAGTCCTCAACAACAAAGAAAACCACCAACTCAGCACCATTCAAGAAGCGGCAGGCAGGGAGGGAGGGAGGGAGGGAGGGAGGGAGGGAGGGAGGGAGGGTGGGCCGCGTGCGTGCGTGTGCGTGCGCGTCCCGGCCCGCCGCCGTCCGCCGTCCGCTGTCCGCCGTCCGCCGCCCGCCGCCCGCCGTCCGCCGTCCGCTGTCCGCCGTCCGCTACACGCCGTGCGTACACGCGTATTGCATGCAGCGTTCGATTAACCAAAACCAACACGGTTTTTTAGCCGAGTTCAGAGTGTTTAATCTGGTGGTCACATCGCTGTGGCGCCTCAATGGCCCGCTGTGGGCTTGATTTAATTAATTGGACATGGGCAAGGGGGCGCCCTCTATCGACGGGCTGCCGAGCACTTCCGCCATATTTGAAAAACTAAAACAGTCAAGGGCATCCATCCAAACACTTCAGTTTGAAAGCTACTCAAGCTATTAAAATGAACAACTACCCACGACCTTACTAAAAAAAAGGTTCTATCTGACAAAATGGTGCTTTCGAGAGAATGAGGACTGAAGCTGTGTAACTGCATGATAGCAAAGCAGATAGAACAATATTATTTTTAATATATCTCAGTGAAAAATACCAGTTGAGAAACAGTTGTGTAACTGCATGATAGCCTTTTGTAGATAGAACATTTTTGCATCCATAACACCAATTCGGTCACTTTGTCAGATAGAACCTTTGTTATAATACTGTTGAATCTTACCTTGAGGGAGATGAAGATCGGATGGCCGAATGAGTTGAGCATCAGTCTCCCGGTTTGAGCAGATCCTTGGATTCGAACACTGGTCGAGTAAAACCGATGACTTAAAGATTGATAATTGTCGCTTCCGAGCCAGCTGCTCGGCATTAATAGGATAGGTCAAGGACTGGTTGGCTCAGTGTCAGGATAATGTGACTGAGTGGGATATCATGTCATGGTGCTGGTGGCCTGGTGGTCTCCCAGTGGGGCAGCACTATGAAGTCGCCATGAGTGCGCACTGTCACAAGTCGGTGCCCGTCCTGATATGACCTTAGAAGTTGCCAGGACATAAAACTCCAACAACCAACCAACCAACCAACCAATTCAGGCAGAAGCCATTGCATATTAAGCTTTTATACAGTTTTCAAGTTTATATATGATTGGTTATGGCGATGTTTTTGTGTGTGTGTGGTAAGGTAATGGTTGAGTTTGTTTTTTTTCCAAGTAAATTCATAGTTGAGCTAGTTGGTGAAATGCGCGCTGATCTCTTCCTGCCTCCTCTGACACCCGTCCCGACACGCTCATAGCCTCGTTAACATGACACCGGCTACACCCGGCACCGCCCAGTCGCCCCGAGCACTCCCGAGCATCCCCGAGCTCCCCCGAGCTCCACCGAACAAGTTCCGATCTGTGCCAAGTAGTGTCGAGAGGCACCGAACTATATAAAGGCGTACTGTACCAAACACCAGCGAGCTGGCTTTTGCAAGTTACCAGCGGCACTCTCTCGGGGAGCAAATAGAGGTTTCACACCGGCAAGAACATGTCAAGACAGGCGCAAAACTATTTGTCCCTGCAGTGGCTGGTCGGGAGATGTTGGGAGTTCCATACATCAACCGCCCTTAATGCTGCCACAGTGACATCGTTTTCTGTTTAGGGTTTGCTCCCTTAGCCTTCGGTTCTGTCAAGGACCTGTACCACAAGGCAGTGGTACAGAAGAGGAGGTAATTACTAAACTAAATAAACTCCTACTAAAACTAGACGAGTGGTGTGAGTCCAACAAAATAACCATCAACACAAGCAAATCAAAAACAGTACTCTTCTCGCATAAACAAATGCCAGAAAGAAAACTACACTGTAAGTTAGGAAACCAAACATTAGAAAATGTAGACCATTACAAATACCTAGGCCTTGAGTTGGACAGCCAACTAAACTACAACCTATGTATAAATAAAATTATCCAGAAAGTAAACCACAAACTGTGGCTATTTGCAAAGCTAAGAGACTACATGACTCAAGAAATGTCAATAAAAATCTTCAAGGGCATGGTGCTCCCCTATTTTGACTATGGAGATGTAAACTACATGGGTGCGAGAAAAGAACTACTAAAAAAACTGCAAATACTGCAGAACAGAGCCCTAAAAATCTGTCTAAGAGTAGACAAGTTGCACCCCACCTATGACATACACAAAAGAACCAAAGTGAAATTACTAGAAAATAGGAGAATAATTCATTTGAAAACACTAGCATATAGCTACATTCAAAACAATAAACTCCAAACAAAACCGCAAAGGGCTACTAGAGCAAATAATGCGCCACTACTGAAGCAGATCAGAAGCCAAATAAAAGCTCATGAGAGAAGCATGCTGGAAATGGCTGCCAAGGTGTGGAATGCCCAAACGGTAAAGGAACGACAAATTCCTGACCTAAAAACTTACAAAAAATATCTGTGCAAATTAGGCTAGGAAACCCCCACTAAGCTGTACTGCAAAGGGGCATGTGATATGTCACGGCCCACCAGCGGGATGCCCAATGGAAGGTAACCATGCCAAGAATAGCCAGATAACACACCACACAGCTAGGTACAAGCCTATGATATGTAAATAGGAGTAGGCTAGTCTAGTAATAAGAGTAGAACAAAATAAAATACATATATGCCAAGAAAATAAAATAAAACTAACATAGGCTACTAACCATACCAACCAATTATCTATCTGCTACTTAAATGCAGGCAATCAAATAACTTATCAGCAGCTGCTGTCTGGTAAGATAACACCAACACTACAACTGGTCAGCATTGAAGACAAGCCTGGGTATCCGGGCTTATATGCTATGGACAGTATAAATACCGCAGGCCCTATTTGCACACTAATATACGTGAGACCAGACGGGATGGCCGAATGAGTTAGAGCCTCCGTCTCCCGTGTTGGTAGATCGTGGGGTCGTGGGGTCGAACCCTGGTCGAGTCAAACCAATGACTTAACAATTGATACTTGTTGCTTTCTAGCCTGGTGCTCAGCTTTATTAGGATAGGGCAAGGACTGGTTGGTTCAGTGTCAGGATAATGTGACTGAGTGGGATATCAGGTCATGGTGCTGGCGGCCTGGTCTTCCAGTGGGGCAGCACTATTAAGTCACCATGAGTGCGCACTGTCACAAGTCGGTACCCGTCCTGATATGACCTTAGATTTTGCTAGGACATAAAACAACAACAAACTAATATACGTGGATGGTTGATTGCTAACGCGTCATCAATTTGTGAGAATCGCTTTGTGCAGATTGGAAATTAAACATAATGAATTTGTCTGTTGCTGATTGGCATGGTAGGTTCTTGGCAGACAAGGTAATTGCAGCACAGTAATGCTGATTGCATTGTCTGCTACTATAATGGAGTTGCTACGGCCCGTTAACGCATGTGTTGTATGTATCCGACGCTCGGTATTACTGGCATCCTGATAATTTGTATTACTATTAGTCTTTTCTTATGTATATATAATATATATAATATATATAATATATGTATTATATGTATTATATATATTATATATATTATATATATTATATAATTATATATATATACTATACACGAATAATAATAATAAATGAACCAATATCAAGGTGGGTGCGCGAGTCCAAATCCTGGAACAATATATTAGCAATAATAATTAGTTCCTGTGTGGTTTATATAACTGTAATACATTATACTTCAAATATATAATATATATAATTTATATAAAACCTTATTCCGAGTAGCAAATAATAATAACACAATACAAGAATGTATATACTTCATTATATATATAATTAATATGGCACCACTGGCATACTGGTAATTTGTATTAGCCTTTCTCTTATATATGTGATGTATAACGTATTATGCGAGTATAAAGATACGAAAGGCAATATTACTTATTATTATGATTATTGTTATACTATGTAAGATACAACACTGTGCCCGTGGTGCCATCTTGGCCCACCTCTCCTCAACCGGATGTTGCCCAGTGTCAGTCGCACCCAAGGATTTTATATATATTTAACCGTTTCGCCCTAATGCGAGCCTAAGTGTGATTTTCCATAATAATTTCTGTGTGAAATTTCCGGGGCCTGCCGCGGGATGCCGCCGCCTCTCATCCCACCACCAATTGACCGCCTTCGTCATGACATACCCTGGGCTAAGGGCAGACAGCCTGAGTGTTATAGAGCTACGGATCGACCCTCTCCCCGCATTTTATAGACACGTATTAATTATTCCATTAATACTCTGGCTCTCCTCCCCACCATTTAGTTTGTTATATGTGCGACTTGCCATGATCTAGACCAAGATAGACACTCTCTAAAGTCAGTGTCGCCACTGTCCCCTATGTCCAGCCTAGATAGTTTGATGTTATTACAGTAATTTGTGCTTTTATTCAGAAGGTGGTTACTGGATTCCCGGGGGGGGGGGGGGGGTTGATCGGCTGCTTACAGCCCGCCGGGCAGAAGGCCCTTACTTATATATATATATATATAATAATCGAATATCAGTATCTAGTTGACCATAGCAGTTAATATACTTTAGGGACTGTAGAATAGCAAGGAATGTAAGGAACGTTCCAATCACTTTTTGAGCTCACAACTTTATTCATGTTCCTACTGGTACAATCTAAGTTCTTTAATAATGATCGATACGAATAAATACGCCCTTTCCCATTTCATTCATTTTAAGTTAAAACAATTTGGAATTCCGACAATTAAAGCCTAAAGCTCATCTAAAACATCAGAGTGTGTAGAAACACGTCCGATGGGTCTGAGCCCGAGCGCTCAACCTTCTTGCATTGCTAGGAAAGTTGCAACCTGCGTCTCCTGGCAATGAGTTACAGCAGTGAACCCGGCCCCGCATTTGATGGCCAATGCGGGTCTGTCTTGGCGAGCAGCTCACATTTCCAAATGTACATACGACAAAGACTGATACAAGTTACCAGTATGTCAAACCGCTCTAAATCGACCGACCATGGGACCAGCTTTAAATGGTCCATTTAGGGAGGTCGTTGGTTTAGGGAATTTTGTTAATGGTTACAATGCTATTCTGTTGGCGATCGCCTGGGACACAAATAAAGAAACACATAAGGGAATATTGAATTAATTTAAGGGGAATATTGAATTAATTTAAGGGGAATACTGAATTAATTTAAGGGGAATACTGAATTAATTTAAGGGGAATATTGAATTAATTTAAGGGGAATACTGAATTAATTTAAGGGGAATACTGAATTAATTTAAGGGGAATACTGAATTAATTCAAGGGGAATACTCAATTAATTTAAGGGGAATACTGAATTAATTTAAGGGGAATACTGAATTAATTTAAGGGGAATACTGAATTAATTTAAGGGGAATACTGAATTAATTTAAGGGGAATACTGAATTAATTTAAGGGGAATACTGAATTAATTTAAGGGGAATATTGAATTAATTTAAGGGGAATACTGAATTAATTTAAGGGGAATACTGACTTAATCTAAGGGGAATACTGAATTAATTTAAGGGGAATACTGAATTAATTTAAAGGGAATACTGAATTAATTTAAAGGGAATATTGAATTAATTTAAGGGGAATATTGAATTAATCTAAGGGGAATACTGAATTAATTTAAAGGGAATATTCAATTAATTTAAGGGGAATACTGAATTAATTTAAGGGGAATACTGAATTAATTTAAGGGGAATACTGAATTAATTTAAGGGGAATACTGACTTAATTTAAGGGGAATACTGAATTAATTTAAGGGGAATACTGAATTAATTTAAGGGGAATACTGAATTAATTTAAGGGGAATACTGAATTAATTTAAGGGGAATACTGAATTAATTTAAGGGGAATACTGAATTAATTTAAGGGGAATACTGAATTAATTTAAGGGGAATACTGAATTAATTTAAGGGGAATACTGAATTAATTTAAAGGGAATACTGAATTAATTTAAGGGGAATACTGAATTATTTTAAAGGGAATACTGAATTAATTTAAAGGGAATATTGAATTAATTTAAGGGGAATATTGAATTAATTTAAGGGGAATACTGAATTAATTTAAAGGGAATACTCAATTAATTTAATAGAATCTGTTACTGCAGCATTTGTTGCCACATAGAAAGGAATGCTAAGTTAATTTAGTAGAATCTGTGACTGCAGAAGCCTGTCATGTCAGAGTTTGTTGGTGTGCTTACAAAAATTAATTTTGTGCATGTATTCATTTCAAACATCTCCAAAGTTAGCCATTTAAAATCAAGTTTACGTCAAACTAAACTAAGGTAAGTTATGACACTCAACCAAATATATTTATCTCAGAAAATGACTTAAAGTCAAAACCATCGAATTGTGCAACTTTAATGAAAGCTGCATAGTCCAATGAAGCATCAAGTTTCTAAAACCATCCACTCACCTCTAGATTTTATTATACATATCTAACTTAGATACTGGCGCATTTATTAAGCAGTTGATGTCACATTGAAGGGCATACTGAGTCAATTCAATAGAACTGATTATTTATTACATAAGCCTATGGTATTGTCGTGGGGGTGATGAAAATGGGAAATATTGCGGCTAGAGCGGAACTCAAACCCACAACTCTTTGCATTCCGGGCCACTGTGCTAACCATTACACCACATAGGCTCCCTGATATCAACATACTACCCATGCCTACCTGTCTATGTGGTTACTTGCCTGAGAGGTTAGTGCAGACTATTACACTCGTCCCCCTGGAATTGTAATTCTTTAAAATGGTCATTTAATGCTTACAATTACATACATACAGGCAATGCACTTACACAGGGTAGGTTCAACAACCATACAGCGCGTAGCTTGTACAGGATCATGGTCACGGCAACCTGTGTCATGGGGGTGATGAAAATGGGAAATATTGCGCCTAGAGTGGGACTCGAACCCACATCTCTTTACATTCCGGGCCACTGTGCTAACCATTACACCACCTAGGCTCCCTGATATCAACATACTACCCATGCCTGCCTGTCTATGTGGTTACTTGCCTGAGAGGTCAGTGCAGACTACTACAGTATCATACCTTTAGCGCGCTTGCTAAAATTAATTGAGCATGTTATCTCTTGAAATATCTCCAAAGTTAGCCACTTTAACTAAGTTACTTCCACCTAAATTAAAATAGATTATAGTGATCAATCTAATGTATTTATCTCAGAAAATCACAGAAAGTCTAAATCATCGGACTACGCAACTTTACTGAATGTCCACTGTGTACAGTGTGGTCCCCCCTGTAATATATATTAACATACATTACACCTTCATGACCACCAACTAACAGCTGAGACCACTGCATTCTCAGGAAAAGAGCCGGTGTGGCGTGTTCAGCCGTGTGATTAGACTCAAACTCAAGGCATTGTCAATGGTCGTGAGTAATCATCATACAGAAAATACAGAACAAGTGAAATATCTCTAAAACGACACCACCTATTAACAAATCGCTTGGTACACATATAGAAAACATCTTCACCAAAAAGATTATATTAAATTTATAAGGTTAGGGTTCTTGATTTCTATTAATTTTGATTAAAACTAATGTTTTGCACTGTGTGTACCGTCAAATTCAAGGCATTGTCAATGGTGGTGAGCAATCTTCATACAGAAAATCCAGGAAAGGTGAACTATCTCTAAAACCACACCACCTAGAAACAAATCGGTTGGTACACATATAGAAAACATCTCTACCAAAAACATTATATTAAATTTAACCCTAACCCTGACAATGCCTTGAGTTTGAGTCGATGCACACGGCTGAGCACGTTACACGGCTGAGCACGCCACACCGGGTACCAGGGTCCATAGTGTCATATAACAAAGCACGCCCTGTTCCCTTATTGGGTACCAAGAAAAGAAAGGCATTAACGGGAAACTGTTGCCATGGATACCCATTGCCTACTGTTTCATGTCGCCAGTCGGGACCCTGGGCGTGGTGTTACATAATCACTCTGGCGGTCATCACCCGAAATCTGTGAGCGAAAATAGGGAGCACCAACCCTACACAGCGTCCTCCGGGCACCCATGCCTCAGTCACGTGGTGCGCTCCGAACGGACGCGGTGGCCGAATCGGTAGAGCACAGGCTTCCCGTGCGGAAGATCGGGAGTTCAAATCTCAGCCGAGTCAAAGTTTGTTTGTTTGTTGTTGTTTTACGTCCTCGCAACATCTAAGGTCATATCAGGACTTGTGACAGTACGCAGTCATGGCGATTTTATAGTGCTGCCCCACTGGGAAATCAGGCCGCCAGCACCATGACCCGATATCCCACTCAGTCACATTATCCTGACACCGAGTCAAATCAATGACTTATAAAATTTATACTTGTTGCTACCTAGCTTGGCGCATGCCTTTAATAGGATAGGACGAGGACTGGTTAGCACAGTGTCAGGATAATGTGACTGTGTGGGATATCGGGTCATGGTGCTGATGACCTAATATCTAAGGGGGGCAGTACTATAAAAGTCGCCATGACTGTGCACTGTCACAAGTCAGTACCCATCCTCATATGACCTGAGATGTTGCTAGGACGTCAAACAACAAACAAACGTGGAGCGCGGTGCTGCTTGTCTGTGTATATATATATACCAACCAGTTGGTTCCGGTTGACTTCACATTGGAGGTGAAGCAATCCCCACCATGGTGTCTTTAATATTAGTGAAACACCCGCATATGCGCCGTTTCAAAGTTAGCAACGCGACGCACCAGGTTGGTGGGTGTGACGTCACATGATAGGGTTTTGTGACGTCACCCGACACCGACGGCGCGCGGTTTTCCGGGGGACAAAAGCCGGCAACTTCTTATCTCACATCCGGGCCGGGGTCAATCGGGGTCAATTCTCCCCGAGAGCAGCTCCCCACCTCGCGACCTCGTTTCACCAAAAACTCACCGACCCCGAATTACCAACACATACACACACATTAAATAAAATCCACAAATAAATCAATGACCCCAAAAAAAAACAAGTTGATGAAAAGTAATTTATTTTCGGCGGCTGCTTTAGAAAAAATAAACGCAGTTATCGCGGGATGTAGACAAAAGAAGCTGCGACTTTCCAGTGTGTTTGTTCATCATGGAGTTCAGAGCGGTGAGAGGGCTGAGCGGCTGGTTTTATACCGTGTCAGTCGACAAAAGCTTTGTCCATCAGGAATGCAGAACCAGCGGCCCGACCCTCCTCTGGCCACTGCTCGAACTCTGGTCGAGTCAAACCAATGACTTACAAATGTATACTTGTTGCTTCCTTGCTAGGCGATCGGTATTATTAGGATAGGACAAGGACTGGTTGCCTTAGTGTCCGGATAATGTGACTGAGTGGGATATCAGATCATGGTGCTGGCAGCCTGGTCTCCCAGTGGGGCAGCACTATACAGTTGCCATGAGTGTGTACTGTCACAAGTCGGTACCCATCCTGATAAGACCTTATATGTTGCCAGGACATGGAACTCCAACAACAAAAAACAAAAAACCCAAGTTGATGAAACCCAAGTTATTTACGGCGAGTGCTTTAGAAGAATAAACGCAGTTCTCGCAGGATGTAGACAGAGGAAGCTGCGACTTTCCAGTCTGTCCATTATGGGGTTCAGACAGGCAAGGGGGCTGAGCGGCTGGTTTAATACCATATCAGTCGACAAAAGCTTTGTCCGTCAGGAATGCGGAACCAGCGGACCCTTGTTCTGGCCGCTGGTGGCTCCATAGCCGGACCTTTAGTAATGGTAGAATAATGGTTCAAGTGTCATTTAAGAATATTCCACATATATACGTAAAGTGGGCAAGACTATAATCTAGCTGGGGCCGGTGTGGGTTGGGTCGAGCAACCCACATATAGAAATGTGGGCTGCTCGCCAAGACAAACCCACATTGGACATCAAATGCATGGAAGGGTTTGCTGCTGTAACCGGTTGCTAGGAGACACGCTGCGGCATCTCGCGCTACTCTCCTAGCAATGTAGAAGGTTCGACCCCTCAGACATGTTTAGTTGGCACTCTGATGTTTCAGACAATAATATGGCTTTAAATACATTGTGGTGTTCTCTGTGGCGGAGTGGTTAGAGTGTCTGACTTTTTTCTAGGTTGGACTCCTAATCTGAAGGTCAGTGGTTCGATTCCCTGTGCCCTCACCTCTGCCAATTTGGATTTCCACCGCTGTGTATAACTTACAGCGTCATCAAAGGCCAGTTGCTCTCATACCATGTCTATGTGGTGTGGGAGGTTAAAAATCCCTTGGGTCGGTAAAAGTGTAGGCTTGGGATTTCTATCGACAAACTGTCTAATGGTGAAAACAAGTCTATTCAGGCTTATCCATGATAGGCAGTATAAATCTTCAAGAAAAAAAAGAAGAACAAATTTAAAGTATCTTGACTATAAAGGAAATGGAGGGGAAGTACTTATTCATATGATTGACATTGGAAGAGATTAGATGGTGTTGCTTGGAACAGAAATAAAGTTTTGAGCTCTTAAAATGTGATTGAGATGTTCCTTCCATTCCTTACCCTTTACGAACAGGTCCCTTATTACACTAAGCATCATGGTCAACCCCCTAATGATGGTTCATTATTATATCTATTACTGTTGGCCTTCTGCACAAACGAGGGAGTAATGTAGACATTACAGTGACTCTCTCCTTGGGGCTAGTAACCACCTTCTTAATACAGACAATAACAATAATAGGTAATATCTCGGTTGTTTATAAGTGACAGCGGCAGCAGAGTACACCGTCGACCTTAGCAATGGAAGCGTAGGAGTAATGGTAATTAATACACAAACGATATGCGGGGGTAGAGCCCGTGAACATGTAGTTACATAGGCTGTTGGCACTCGGGCGGGATTATATTAACGAAAACATGAAATGGCTATGAGAAGGAGAGGTGGCGGGGATGAGAGATGGCAGGGGTAACGTGAGATAGTGCCGGCCAGCAGCAGGAGCAGGGAATCCATGTGTATATTAATAGAACGAGAGAAGTAGAACGGTTAAACTGGTGCCGTGACATATGTATGGAAAGTATTAAAGCTGCATAGTCCGATGAAGTATCACATTTTCGAAACCAAAATACCTACCTAGATTTGATCCTATATATCCGACTTAGATACCAGTGCACTTATTAGACATTTATTGCCAGATAGAAGGGAACACTGAGCCAATTTAATAAAAAACCGCTGGATACGTAGATTCAAATCTAGGTAAGTGCTTTGCTTTCGACACTTTTATGCTTTCATCGGATTATGCAGCTTTAATTGGCATTGTACTGTGGTGTGGTGTGTTGGTGCGATGTACCCACTTCCGGTCTCACTTCCGGTCTCACTTCATGTGATATCCAGACAGGAAGTTGGCGTGTTTGGAACCTTCTGTCCGGGATCTGACTGTCAGCCTTAAAGGTCCTGTCACACTATGCCGTATTGCGTCAGCATATGCCGACATGTGTGATTTTGACATAACACATTGGTGTACGCTGGTGTACACTGAGACAAGTTATTTGTACGTTATGGGTACATTTGGCATAAGTAGTATTCGTTAAAGCCCCAGTCACACCTACCCGGATCAGGGGCCGGATGAGCCCCGGACCATCATCCGGCGTGGTCTGTGGCGATCCAGGGTGATCCGTGGCTCATCCGTGGCTGGTCCTTGGTGATCCGGCGTGATCCGGTGTGATTCATGGCTGGTCCGGCCGCGTCCGGGGTCCGCCCAGGATGTTTTAAAATGTTTAAAACATCTGGGGCGGTCTGGGGCATTTTCCCATCCAGGCTCGATCCGGCATGGTCCAGGGCGATCCGGGGGTGGTCCGGGGGTGGTCCGGGTAGTCCAGGGGTGGACCGGGAGTAGTCTGTGCCACGTCCGGCCCAGTCTGGGGTAGTCCGGTGCTGTTTCGCCCTGGATGAGCCACGGTTCAGCCACAGTTTAACCCGGACCACCCCCGGACTTGCCTGGGCTAGTCCCGACGTAGCCACGGACCACTCCCAGACTGTCCGGATAAGACCCGGACATGCCGGATGATCATGGATCAGCCATGGATCGCCACGGAAAGCCCGGTTTACCATGGATCAGTCCAGGATGAGCCCCGTTTTTGTATATATATAGCAGGAGCAAGTTCACTTCCAGTCCAGGACTGATCCGTGACTACTCCGTGGGTACACTGGGTATTCCGGGGGTGGTCCGGCTAGACAGGGGGCTAGACCGGGGCTGTCTGGGACAGTCCGGTCGACTGGTCTGGGGGTGGTCCAGCAAAAAATTCGGGGCTCGTCCGGGTAGGTGTGACTGGGGCTTTAGTTTGGCATAAGTTGTAATTTTTAGCATGTTCAAAATTCTGCCGTATGACCGCATATGTTGGCATACACTGACACAATACGGCATAGTGTGACAGGGCCTTAACCCAGCCTGAACGACACACTGACAATGATACGAAAACAAGTGGCTAGACACAAGTAAGGAAACCTGCGGGAATGAGAGACCCCTCCCACATGTAGACATCCGCCCCTCCTGAACCTAATGTTTGTTTGGTGTTGTTTTACGTCCTAACAACATTTAAGGTCATATCAGGATGGGTACCGACTTGTTACTGTGCACACTCATTGCGACTTTATAGTGATACCCCACTGGGAGACCAGGCCATGGCACCATGACCTGATATCCCACACAGCCGCCTTATCCTAATACTGTGCTAACCAGTCCTTGTCATATCCTATTAATGCCGAGTGCCAGGCTAGGTAGTGACAAGTATCAATTTTGTAAGTCATTGGTTTGACTCGGCTGGGATTCAAGCTCCCAATCTTCCACATGGGAAACCTGCGCCCTGAACCTGACGTGTGTGGCCAGAAGGGGAGTGCCTCGGTACTAACACCATGAACAGGATGGCTGAGTGTGCGCGTAGCTCCAGCACATTCCCTTCAAGGATGCGGTGGCCGAATCACTACCTAGCCTGGCACATGGCATTCATAGGATAAGGCAAGGACTGGTTAGCACAGTATCGTGATAATGTGACTGTGTGGGATATTAGGTCATGGTTTTCAGTGACTTGGCCTCCCAGTTGGACAGCACTATAAAGTCGCCATGAGTGTGCACTGTCACAAGTCGGTACCCATCCTGATATGAACTTAGATGTTGCTAGGACGTAAAATAGCAACAAACTCGATATTGAATGGGGCTCTCTGATTTCAATTCTACAGTGGCTCGCTATTTTGGAGTGTGATTACAAAAATAAAATTCTTCATAGTTTTGGTTCTACTGCTAAAATGGTTCACCCCCCACACCTCTACCCATCATCCCCTGAGATCCTTGTAAACACTTACTGGCAGTGACAATGACTGTGACGTCATGTCAGTTTCAGTGTCACGGCTTACATAAACACACCTCCCCTCCGCCAGCTTATGAAATCGTTGTGAACACTGACGACAATGATGTCATGTCAGTGTCAGTGTCACAGCTTTCACAACTTTCACAACCACACCTCCACCCAAGAGCCTCTGAGATTCTTGTGAACACGACTGAGACTGAGACTGACAGTGACGTCATGTCAGTGTCAGTGTCACAGCCAACACAACCATACCTCCCCCCCCCCCCTCCACCAGCCTATGAGATTCTTGTGACCACTAGTGACACTGCCATCTGACATTAAGTGTGATGTTATGTCAGTATCACAGCCTTCCCTGAGTTGAGCGTCCGTCTCCGGTTTTGGTAGATCTTGGCATTCGAACCCTGGTCGAGTCGGATGAAACAAATGACTTTAAAATTTATACTTGTCACTTCCTAAAGCCAGGCGCTCGGCATCATTAGGATAGGGCAAGGGCTGCTTGGCTCAGTGTCAGGATAACGTGACTGAGTGGGATATCAAGGCATGGTGCTGGCAGACTGGTCTCCCAGTTGTGCAGCACTATAAAGTCACCATGAGTGTGCACTGTCACAAGTCAGTACCCATCCTGATATGACCTTAGATTTTGCTAGGATGTAAAACTCCCAACAACCAACCAACCATTACAAATCCACTCAGCCTAACTCAGGCTCGTCGCAATGTCTTTGTATCGCTTCCATGCGGTCCCTAATACTAACAGTTCGCTGACACTATTTAAGAAATTAATAATGCCCTTAAATGTGTACATTATTCTAAATCTGTCTGGCATTTAAATACAATACCCTCGAATTAATGAGACCGTAGTATAATTATTTATTCTGGGAAAGGAAAATGTATTTGTGTATTTTTATTCCGCAGTTCTATTTTTTATTTTTTTTAATTAAAAAGTAGTGATTTATACCGCCAGCTTGTTAGTAACACCCGGCCCTGACACTGATGGCCTAGGACGGCAACTCCTCGAGACAAGACATCTTAAATTTCCCACGAACTGAATCAGAAGCGCGCTCCCACCTCATTAGGCCCGGGGATTGAGTTCTATACAAGAAAACTCACATTCAATTATGATTGCATTACGCATACTTTAAATTTTAAAAGTTTGTGAAGTAATGACAAACGTCAGATAATTGGACCAGCAGGTGTGCAGGGTCCCATCGTGCAATGCGCACGCGTCCCAATCATAATCATAATAAGGCATCGCTACCAAAGTGTGAAATTAACTTGTTTGCTTTTTAGGGAAAAATTAATCAGCAGACTGGGTGAGTGGATCCTCAGTTAATTGGTTTCCCATACGCGGCTAAGACGGTGCTACTAACTGAGAGGTATGGGGGAGGGTTGTGTGTGTGGAGGTATGGGGTGTGTGTGTGGAGGTATGGGGGTGGGGTGGTTGTGTGGAGGTATGCGGCTGCTTGTGTAAGGGTATGGCGCTGGTTGTATGGAGAAATGGGGTGGGTTGGTTGTGTGGAGGTATGGGTGGGTTGGGTTGTGGAGGTGGGGGTGGGTTGGTGGTGTGGAGGTAGGGGTGGGGTTGGTTGTGTGGAGGTATGGGGTGGGTTGGTTGTGTGGAGGTATGGGGTGGGTTGGTTGTGTGGAGGTATGGGGTGGGTTGGTTGTGTGGAGGTATAGGGTGGGTTGGTTGTGTGGAGGTATGGGGCGGGTTGGTGGTGTGGAGGTATGGGGCTGGTTGTGTGGAGGGATGGGTTGTTTGTGTGGGGGTATGGGGTGGGTTGATTATGTGGAGGTATGGGGCTGTTTGTGTGGAGGTATGGGACTGTGTATGGAGGTATGGGGTTCGTTGTGTGGAGGTATGGGGCTGTTGTGTGGAGGTATGGGGTGGGTTGGTTTGTGTGGAGGTATGGGGTGGGTTGGTGGTGTGGAGGTATGGGGTGGGTTGGTTGTGTGGAGGTATGGGGTGGGTTGGTTGTGTGGAGGTATGGGGTGGGTTGGTGGTGTGGAGGTATGGGGCTGGTTGTGTGGAGGGATGGGTTGTTTGTGTGGGGGTATGGGGTGGGTTGATTATGTGGAGGTATGGGGCTGTATGTGTGGAGGTATGGGGCTGTTTGTATGGAGGTATGGGGTTCGTTGTGTGGAGGTATGGGGCTGTTTGTGTGGAGGTATGGGTGGTTGGTGTGTGAGGTAGGGTGGGTTGGTTGTGTGGAGGTATGGGTGGGTTGGTTGTGTAGGTGGGGTGGGTAGGGGTGGGTTGTTGTGTGGAGAATGGGGTGGGTAGGTTGTGTGGAGTGAGGGGAATGGTGGTTGTTTGTGTGGGGGTATGGGGTGGGTTGATTATGTGGAGGTATGGGGCTGTTTGTGTGGAGGTATGGGGCTGTTTGTGTGAAGGTATGGGGTTGGTTGTGTGGAGGTATTGGGCTGGTTGTGTGGAAGTATGTGGCTGTTTGTGTGGAGGTATGGGGCTGTTTGTGTGCAGGTATGGGCCTGACTGTAGTGAGGTATGGGACTGGTTGTGTGGAAGTATTGGGCTGTTTGTGTGGAAGTATGGGGCTGGTTGTGTGGAGTATGGGGTTTTTGTGTGGAAGTATGAAGCTGGTTGTGTGTTAGGGCCTGACTAGTGAGGTATGGGGCTGGTTGTGTGGAAGTATTGGGCTGTTTGTGTGGAAGTATGGGGCTGGTTGTGTGGAAGTATGGGACTTTGTGTGGAAGTATGGGGCTGGTTGTGTGGAAGTATGGGGGCTGACTGTAGTGAGGTATGGGGCTGTTTGTGTGGAAGTATGGGGCTGGTTGTGTGGAAGTATGGGGCTGGTTGTGTGGAAGTATGGGGCTGTTTGTGTGAAGGTATGGGGCTGGTTGTGTGGAGGTATGGGGCTGGTTGTGTGGAAGTATGTGGCTGTTTGTGTGGAAGTATGGGGCTGACTGTAGTGAGGTATGGGGCTGGTTGTGTGGAAGTATGGGGCTGGTTGTGTGGATGTACGGGGCTGGTTGTGTGGAAGTATGGGGATGGTTGTGTGGATGTATGGGGTTGTTTGTGTGGAAGTATGAAGCTGGTTGTGTGGGTGTATGGGGCTGTCTGACTAGTGAGGTATGGGGCTGGTTGTGTGGAGGTATGGGGTTCTTTGTATGGAAGTATGGATCTGGTTGTGTGGATGTATGGGGCTGACTGTAGTGAGGTATGGGCCAGTACAGTTCATAATTAAGTATGGGATAGGTTTTGTAGTGAGGAATGTGGTGGGGCTGCTTCGAATGGGGTGTGGGATGGCACTGTCCACATTAATGAGGTACAGTGTGGCCAGGAAAGTGGGAGGGGAGTGTTGGTTGTCGAGGGCATGGAGAACTGTCTGTCCATACTGGCTGAGAAAGAAACAGGGGTCTGCCTAGTCACAGTCTGTCCGACAGACAGTGGAACTGTCTAGTCACAGTCTGTGATTAAAGCTGCATAGTCTGATGAAATATAAAATTTTCAAAACCAAACCAATCATCTAGATTTGATTTGACATATCTAACCTAGATACTGATGCACTTATTAAGCATTTCTGCGTAGAAGGCAATGCTGAGTCAATTTACCAGAACCTGTTACTGCAGAAGTGTATGGTGTCAGAGTTTTGGCAAGTGCGCCAAAACTAATTTTCTATGTCTGCACTCAAAATATCTAACAAGTTTACCATTTAAAATAAAAGTAAGTTTGGACTAATGTAAAGTAGATACTAGTGATCGATCTAATTTATTTATCTCAGAAAAAATACAGAAATTCAAAACCATCGGACTATGCAACATTAATAGACACGTGGGAAAGTCTGTGGGACAGGGGGGAGGGGCGTTCATTGAATACTGTGTGTGAGAATTAGACAGGGGATGGCCCCAAGAAAACTTACGGCCTCAAACAAATAATTAGGGAAACTAATTTAAGAGAAGTAGTGGGTTTAGGTCCCGTTTCCTGCCAAGCACTGCTTTGTTATCAGGATACGTGGCTGGCTATCACTGCCTGCCCCGGACACCCCTAGCGGAGGATTCTCAATTAGAGCTGACCAGCTGGGGCCTGCACCCGGTAAACTCCAGCAACACCCACGCCAACACCCACCCCTCCACACACACACACACACCTCCACATTCACAACCCTCCACCCCCATTATCTCCACACCCACCATCTCCACCCCACCATCACCACACGCACACACGCCTCCACACACACCCCTCCACATTCACAACCCTCCACCCCAACCATCTCTACCCCATCACCTCCCCACCATCTCCACCCCACCATCTCCACCCCACCATCTCCACACCCACCATCTCCACTCACACACCCTCCACACACACGCCTCCACATTCACAACCCTCCACCCCCACCATCTCCACCCCACCATCTCCACCCCACCATCTCCACCCCACCATCAACCCACACACCACTCCACACACACACCCCTCCACATTCACAACCCTCCACCCCCACCATCTCCACCCCACCATCTCCACACCCACCATCTCCACCCCACCATCTCCACCCCACCATCTCACCCCACCATCACACCCCCCCCCACCATCTCCACATACACACCCCCTCCACACACACACCCCTCCACAACAACCCTCCACATTCACAACCCTCCACCCCACCATCTCCACACCCACCATCTTCACCCCACCATCACCACACACACACCCCTCCACACACACGCCTCCACATTCACAACCTTCCACACCCACCATCTCCACACCCACTATCTCCAACCCACCATCTCCACGCACACACACCCTCCACACCCACCACCTCCACACAACACCCACCCAATCCACACCCACCCCTCCACACACCCCCACACCCCCCACACCCACACCCACACCCACACCCAGGTCCCATCCCTGTCCCTGGGTGGATTACTAACGACGAGTGTTATGGTTATCACCGGGCGTCCAGCTGCCGATGGGGTTTACTCACCCACGTACACTTGTGGGGCTGTGCACTATACCAACACGCCCATAAAGCCGGCGGAATGGTCAACAGAATAGTCGATGTGCTTCTAATGCGGCCCCGTCCTGATATGACCTTAGATGTTGCTAGGACGTAAAACAACAACAAACAAACAAACAACATCTAATGCGGCAAGTGGCGAGAAGGGTCCTGGGGAAGTAAGACATATATCGGGGCACGGTTTGTATGCTTTTTTTTAGTTTTTGTTGTTTGTTGTTTTACGTCCTAGCAACATCTACGGTCAATTCAGGACGGATACCGACTTGTGACAGTGCACACTCATGGTGACTTTATAGTGCTGCCCCACTGGAAGACCAGGCCACCAGCACCATGACGTGATATCCCGCTCAGTCACATTATCCTGACACCGAGCCAACCTTTTTTGTTTGTTTGTTTTAACGACCCCCCCAGCACCTGAGCCAACCAGTCCATGCCCTATCATAATTATGCCGAGCGCCTGGCTAGGAAGCGACGAGTATAAATTTTTAAGTCATTGGTTTGACTCGACCAGGGTTTGAACCCACGATCCCATGGGTTTGGACCCCCCCCCCCCCGATCCCCCCAAACAGGGGACTGACTCTCAATTCATTCGGCCATCCCATCTGTATGCTCTCAGAGGGCTTTTGTTTAAGTGTATATCTAAATTGAAACAACTATTTTAATCTTTGAAATACTACTGTAGTGGTCTGCACTGACCTCTCAGGCAAGTAACCACATAGACAGGTAGGCTGGGATATATCAGGAGCCTAGGTGGTGTAATGGTTGCACACTGGCCCGGAATCAAAGAGATGTGGGTTCGAGTCCCTCTAGGCCTATTTCCCATTTTCTCACCCCCAGACACGGTGCCGTGACAGATCCTGTACAGCTTGCGCTGTATGTTGTTGAACCTACCCGTGTATGTATGATGCATTGCCTGTATGTATGTAATTGTAAGCATTAAAGACTACAATTCCAGGGGAAGAGTGTAGTGGTCTGCACTGACCTCTCAGGCAAGTAACCACATAGACAGGTAGGCATGGGGAGTGTGTTGATATCAGGGAGCCTAGGTGGTGTAATGGTTAGCACACTGGCCCGGAATGCAAAGAGATGCGGGTTCGAGTCCCGCTCTAGGCACGGTATTTCCCATTTTCATCACCCCCATGACACTACTAAAATCCAAGATGGTTGGTTGTTGGAGTTTTACATCCTAGCAACATCTAATGTCAGCTCAGGACGAGCACCGACTTATGACAGTGCACACTCATGGCAACTTTATAATTATAGTGCCGCCCCATTGGAAGACCAGGCCGCCAGTATCATGACCTGATAATCCCACTCAGTCACATTATCCTGACACTGGACCAACCAGTCCTTGCTCTATCCTAATAATGATGCGCACCTGGCTAGGAAGCGACAAGTGTCAATTTTTTAAGTCATTGGTTTGACTCGACTGGGAATTGAACTCCCGACCTTCTGCTTGGGAGGCCTGCGCTTTGCTGATTCGACCACCAGGTCTGGAAAAATCCGAGATATATATAGACGGACACAATTATATTCCTTGGTGCGACTGACACTGGTCAACATCCGGTGAAGGCGAGGTGAGCTGAAGGTGGTGCCACCGGTGCAGTATTGGGTCTTACAGAGTATTATATAGCAGTATAATACATAATAGTATAACAGTATAATAATTATTCCCTTCCACATCTTCATAATACATTATATATATCTGATGTATAACGTATTATGCGAGTATAAAAATATGAAGGGAATTGCTTCCATTATATATATTAATTACTATATGTTATCGTTATTACCATTGGTATGCGCCGTAAAACTCCGCACTTGACAGGTGGCGCCACCTGCAGCCCACCTCTCCTCCAATGGGTATCGACAAGTGTCAGACGCCATATGTATTTATATATATATGTGTGTGCCTGTCTATGTAATATGTTATCCTGTACTAGGGTATAACTCGCCATGTTTCAGACATCACAGGCCAAGAGACCCAAAGCCGACTCATGGACATCACTCTCACAGCAGAGAGCTAAATGGAGAGTGGCGGTTAAGTAATGAAAGCAGTCTTTGTCGGATTGCGACTGACAGCATGATGAAAGCTTATATCTTAATTTATTATATATATATTTTTAGTTGCTATTCTACGTTTCAAACAAGAGCTGAGATGAGCTGAAACTAGCACATTTCATAATTGCACCCAATGTATTAGCATGTGCGTGTGCTTCACGCAAGTTTGTTTTTCTGCCACGCATCCCACAGTGCACCACGCGGCTGGAATTACAAACTAGTCTATTAGTATTAGAGGATCATAGCATAACAATTAATTGTTTCATGCAATAAATTGTTGAAAATAATTGTTATTAATCAATCATATGTTACATCCACACTTGGGAAGAGGCCAACCTCAACTATCTATTTCTTCACATTACTAGTGAAGTAGTCTGCACTGACCTCTCAGGCAAGGAGCCGCATACACAGGTAGGCGTGGGTAGTGTGGTGACATAGGGAGCCTACGTGGTGTAATGGTTAGCACACTGGCCCAGCGTGCAAAGAGATGTGGGTCCGAGTCTCGGCGCAATATTTGCTCTTTCCATCCCCCCACCCCCCACACGAGACAGATTTGAAGGTTTTGAGAGATATATATATATATCTCAAAACCTTCAAATTTACTTCAAGTGATAGTAGGGTTTGCACTACTTTCCACATCAGTAATATTCCCTAATCTAGGTCACTGATACAGTGATAGCAGGCATAAGGGCTCAATGACACTAATACCCACACCTTGATTACAGAGACTTAAGTTATGGTTGGGCCCTAAATAACTCATAGAAGATACGTTGTTTCAGGTTATCCAAATTATGAGTAGTCATATTTGATCATACTAATTGTGAATAAGTAAAGCTCTTTGGGTCATGTTAGTCTCTTTAATGATGGGGCGTTAAATAACTCCATATACCGTATATGTCCCAATAGACGAACACTGCGTGAGTGCAGACACATGGATTCGCGTCTATTCAAGCTTAAAGAATTTCATGGATTTGTTTTTGTCATGCCTCTGAAATAAAGTGGGATTATCTTATTTTATCTGCATTCAGTCTGAATATGATCGTAAATTTGTGCGTGCTTTCGATCTTGAAATGGGGTGTGTGCTTCTATTGGGTAGCATACATCTATTGGGTATGGGCATGTGGTATGGACGGCAAGTGGTAAGGGATTTCAGTTAGAAATGTAGAAGAGAAGATGATGTATAGAGAAACATACAAGAGAATGAGAAACAATTAATGAAGAGTAAAGGCGAAGGGAAAGAAGATGGTGCATAAAAAGGAAAGGACGACGAAAAGAACAGAGAAACACTCGAGAGAAAGTGTGGGAACGTCAAAGAATGAGACAGAACATTACAGTAAAACCTCTCTAAATTGACCGACCATGGGACTGACTTAGTTTAAACGGTCCATTTAGGGAGGTGATCGGTTTAGGGAGTTTTTTTAATAGTTATAATGGTATTGTATGGGCAATCGTTTGGGACCCAAATAAACCGATCGATATGTGGGAGTGGTCGATATGTTGAGGTGGTCGGTTAAAGAGGCTTTACTGTGTATAGAAAGAGAAAGGAAAGAGAGTGTCAGAGAAAAGGGAGGATGGAAAAGCAGAATAAGTGAGGAAAGAGAAAGAGCAGAGAACGGAGACAGAATTTTAAAAAAACGAGATTCATTTTGGCTTTCCAAATCAACACATGGTAATCTTCGTCTCGAAGGAACGTCACTGCTTCTAAATGAATTTGATTAATTTTAATCGGATGATTGAGGACTTTGCAAAACCTGGGAACATTTACCAAATTCATTATTGATCCGCGCAGCTTGGCGCTGCCGAGTAGGGCAGTTTGGAACGATGTGTGTCGTCTGCGCGGGAAAAGAAGCGGGAAACTGAGGCGGGCGACTTGATGTGCGTACATGAACGCCGTGAACAGACGACAATTTCACTGGTACACGCCGGGGTCAGCGCGGGGATCCACGGCCGGGTCAAGATGACGTCATCAGGATTGTTTGCAGTGTGAGCCCTCGCCGAGTGCCGTCTGAATTGAAGAAGTTAGCGTCGTTGGAATAAGAAGCAGCAGAGCAGCGAATTGGCGTTTCTATGTGAGGATTGGTGAAATTCCACTGTTCGCATCAGTCTTGTATGTTTTGTCACTGTCTACATCGACATTCCGACCAGACGGGATGGCTGAATGAGTTAAGCGTCCGTCTCCCGTTTTGGTAGATGGTTGGATTCGAACCCACGGGTTCGAACCCTGGTCGAGTCACACTAATGACTTCACTTGCTATCCGGACCATACTCTGTCCACACCTCTTTCTATCACCTCTCCGCCGGCCTTGCTCCTCCTTGTTCCTCCTTGATATGTCTGAAAAGATTTCCAGGAGGGGGAGCCCACCGGCATTTCACTTTCTACTCTTACTCTGTCCATGTCTATGGCTTGCTGGTTGGTCACCATAGAGCAAATAGACATGGTCCTTTGACTCAACTCTCCTCATTTCTCTCTCCTAGACTCTGCCCTTTCGATTTTCTCCCAGGCATACTGCTTCCCCTGACCAGGGTAGTTGTGTTCTTGGGTGGGGCCCTTCACCTTTACGATTTCTCTGTCTTGTTCTCATTGCTGGAACCACCGCTGCACCCATCTTTACCCGCCCTTCCTCGAATCCCTTGCTGCTGACTGGATACAGGTGCTCAACTACATCTATCGCTCAACTACCGCCGGACCGAAGAGATTCGCTGCCGCCCCAACACCTCACCGTTACAACGTTGTAAAGATGTCCCCAGCTTCGACAACACTCCCTACTGAAGTTAAATCTTCAACCAAAGATTGGGCTGATTTATCAGAGCCTCTCTATTAATGTTGCAGTTCTGCAACCAGTACCGGTCGTAAGGTCCCCAGAATAAACTAATGACTTAAACATTTATACTTATCGCTTCCTAGTCGGATGCTTGGCATTATTAGGATAGGGTAAGGACGGGTTGGCTCAGTGTCAGGATAATGTGACTGATATCAGGTCATGGTGCTGGCGGCCTGGTCTCCCAGTGGGGCAGCACTATAAATTCACCATAAGTGGACTGTCACAAGTCACTACCCATCCTCATATGACCTTAAATGTTGCCAGGATATAAAACTCCAACAACCAACCCACCAACATCTACATTCCAAGTGCACATACCAAGAAAGGGAGAGTCTTCGCTATATACCATTTTCTATCCACAGATGTCATCTGGTGTCCACAGATGTCATCTGTTATCAACAGATGCCATCTGGAATCAACAGATGCCGTCTGGAATCAACAGATGCCGTCTGGAATCAACAGATACCTCTGCGATCAACAGATGTCATCTGGTATCAACATATGGCATCTGGTATCAACATATGACATCTGGTATCAACATATGATATATGGTATCAACAGATGCCGTCTGCTATCAACAGATGCCATCTGGTATCAGCATATGCCATCTGGTATCAATATACGCCATCAGGTATCAACATATGCCATCTGGTATCAACATATGCCATCTGGTATCAACAGATGCCATCTGAAATCAACAGATGCCATCTGAAATCAACATATGCCATCTGGAATCAAAAGATACTGTCTGCTATTGACAGATGCCATCTGCTAGCGACAGATGCCATCTGCTATTGACAGATGCCGTCTGGTATCAACACAGGCAATATGGTATCGACATGCCATCTGGTATCAGTGTATCTAAGCGTGCATTGTTCACTGATACAAATTGTGCTCATGAATAATAGGCAAGCCTATTTACCAGTGTATCGGCTATAACCTGTCACTCCATTATTCAGTGATCACAAGCAAAAATGCAAGTCAGATGTGCGCAGTTTTAAACAAAAGTGGTCCTTTCTTAGAGTTGTGTGCCTGTGCCGTGATCTATGCACTTATAAGCCTTCAGTCAGATCCACTTACCAGATCCGATTAGCTGTTACTGCGTGAGGAATCTGCAGCCAATGGCGCTCAATTCACTTGACCGGGCGCGGTGGCCGAATCGGTAGAGCATGGGCCTCGCGTGCGGGAGATCGGGAGTTTGGTTCCCAGTCGAGTCAAATCAATGACTTATAAAATTTATTTTCTTATTTTTTATTTTTTTTATTGAGGCTGTATTTATACTGTCCATAGCATATAAGCCTGGGTATTCAGGCTTGTTTTCAATGCTGGCCAGCTGTAGTGTTGGTGTTATCTTATCACACGGTAGCTGCTGATAAGGAATTTGATTGCCTGCATTTCAGCAGCAGATAGATAGTTGGTTGGGCTAGTTAGTAGTCTATGTTAATGTTTTTGGATTTTCTTGGCATATATGTGTTTTATTTTGTCTACTCTTACTACTAGACTAGCCTACTCCTATTTACATATTTATACATGTTGCTTCCTAGCCTGGCGCTCGGCATTAATATGATGAGGCACGGACTGGTTAACCCAGTGTCAGGATAATGTAACTGAGTGGGATATCGGGCCATGGTGCTGGCAGCCTGATATCCCAGTGGGGCAGCACTATAATTATAAAGTCGCTATGAGTGCACACTGTCACAAGTCGGTACCCGTCCTGATATGACCTTAGATGTTGCCAGGATGTAAAACTCCAACCAACCAATCAATTCACCTGAATATTCTCCGTGTTTCCAAAGCGTGGCTAATTGTCAGAATAATGAGGCTATCACTCGAACGTAATTCTCTGAATAATGTGCACACTGTGCGGTGGGCGAGGACCGGTGGGGGAGGGGGGGGGGGTACGATACAATAGTCTCCGGATATTACGTCTTATTTCGATTGTAGAACACACATCACACGCCATGCCCTATCTCTGGTCACAGACTATCCATTTGGCAAGTGTTTTCTTCAACCACACAAAAAAAAACCTCGATCATATTTGACAGCAGGTGACATTTTTATGGCAGCTAGCAGACGACATTTCTACAGGAGACTCCGCGTCTTCCCGCGCCAAGGTTGTTGCTATGGATTACAGTTCGGTTGTCAACAGCGTTCCTTCGCCGCCATAATGGGACGTAGCCTTCACTGCATTCGAGTGTCGTCCATTAAGGTTCTAGCGAAGCCGTACTTTATGTTTATTTTATCGACGGCGAACATTATAAAGTGACGAACGCAGCAGCCTGTATTAAGTCTCCCCTGCCTCGCACACACACACGCACACACACACTCCCTCCTCTGAGGCTCAGTGGATTTAGCCCCGGCAGCGTACATCGCACCCGGCCTGTACATTAGATGAGGAGACTCTGAGTGCAGCTTGCCGTAAGTCTGTGTCAGGGTTCACATTTCACAAGCTCTAAATGGGCTCAGCTTTGTACACTAGGGTTTTTTGTTTTGTTTAGTTTTTTGGGGGCATTTCTCACTCATCTCTTACTAGTCTTAGTTCCGCACACGGCTCACTCCCTCCATTCCCTCCCCCTTTCGCTATCCCACACCTCAACCTTTCACTCCCTTTCACTGCTCAATCCCTCACTCCCTCACTCCCTCACTCTCTCACTCCCTCACTCCCTCAAAAGTCGCCCTCTCACTCATCAGGCCCTCACCTCCTCACACCAGTCACTCTCCCACTACTCAATTCTTCACTCCCACCCTCACCACTCACCCCTCACCCCCTCAACCCCTCATACTCTCACTCCCTCAACCCCTCATACTCTCACTCCTCAGCCCCTTAATTCTCATTCTCTCACTCCTCAGTCTTTCACTCTCTCATTCTCTCACTCCACATTCCCTCAGTCCCTTATCTTCACAGCCCTTACTCCTCTCACTCCTCGCCCCTCACACTTTCACACCTCACTCTCTCGCCCTCTTACCTTTTCACTCCTCAATCCGTCACCTTCTCACTCACTCACTCACTCACTCACTCACTCACTCCCTCACGCTCTCACACCTCACTCCCTCACGGTCTCACACCTCATTCCCTCAAGCCCCCACCCCCCGCTCCTCGTTCCCGGCATGCAACGTGTCTGCGTGTGCAACAGTGCATTATGGGATACATAATGACGTAACACAAGAGCCTAGAGGATTTACACTACCTTTCCATAGTGGAAAAGAAACTGGCGGGCACACTATAGCACGGCCACATCATCCACCCACCTGGGCTACAGGCCCTCTTTGTGGGAAGTTGTTGGAAATTTGAACCGTAGGGGGATTAGGCTGTGGAGGGTTGGGGGGGGGTGGACTGTCCCTGCCCCCCCCCCCCGGTGACCCCAGATTCACTTCAGCAGACAACAGTCATTAAAATGCCCCACCCATCTTGCCGAGCCCCCATCCCGTAATCACGTTTACAACTACAATGTATGACGTCTTTGTTATCCGATATCTGGTTTACCACCAGTTCGTCGAGCAGTTTCACCAAAGGAAATAGATATAGATATTCATATAAGAAAAACATGCAAAACGGTATATAATCTCTGTGGAATTTCATCTTTGATTAGCTATTAGGCCTAACGCAAAGTGGTCACATCACCAAGTAAGTTGGTTGTTGGAGTTTTACATCCTGCCAACATCTAAGGTCATATCAGGACGGGTACCGACTTGTGACAGTGCACACTCATGGTGACTTTTATAGTGCTGCCCCACTGGGAAATCAGGCCACCGGCATCATGACCTGATATCCCACTCAGTCACATTGTCCTGACACTGAGCTACCCAGTACTTGGCCTATTCTAATCATGCCGAGTGCCAGGCTTTGAAGCGACAATTATCAATTTTGTCAATCATTGGTTTGACTCGACCGGGAATGGAACTCCCGATCTCCCGCACGGGAGGCCGGCGCTGTACCAGTTCGGGTGACACCAAGTAAGGTAAGCATATTGTACAGGTAGGCGTGGGTAAGTTGATTACATCAGGAAGCTTAGGTCGTTCCAACATCAGGACGCTGTGGACAGTATAATTAAATATCGGCTCAACTGCTAATCTGAGCATGGTTTCCACCAACTCCTTTTTTGGGGGTAAATGAATTTTATTCATACGGACATCATTACACAGCGTGACAGCCCTGCTCTTCCTACCGTGAGCGATGCAGTTATTTACAGAAAGCTGTGTATCAGTTTAAAAAATAATGAATAGACCCAATATGCAATAAGTAATAGGATACAAGGTGTGGTGATTAGAATTACAACTCTTTAGCAGGGTTGACAGGTTTTTAAAGTGTTAGTCATGCATGTAGTTCAAAATAACCAGTTGTACTTTTTATATAATAATAATATTAACAACAAAAACAGCAATAATAACAGAAACAGCAATAACAACAAAAACAGCAATACCAACAAAAACAGCAATAACAACAATAACAGCGATAACAACAAGAACAGCAATAACAGCAATAACAACAAAAACAGCAATAACAACAAAAACAGCAATACCAACAAAAACAGCAATAGCAACAAAACCAGCGATAACAGCAATAACAGCAATAACAACAAAAACAGCAATAACAACAAAAACAGCAATAATAACAATAACAGCAATAATAACAAAACAGCAGAACAACAGCAAAACCAGCAATACAACAAAATCAGCAATAAAAACAAAACAGCAATAACAACAACAAAAGCAATAATAACAAAAACAACAATAACAACAAAAACAGCAATAACAACAAAAACAGAAATAACAACAAAAACAGAAATAACAACAAAAACAGCAGTACCAACGATAACTGCAATAACAACAAAAACAGCTACAAAACAAAGATAAAAACAACGACTTAAACAACAATTATGACAATAATAATAATAACAGCAATGACAGCAATAACATCAATAATAACAATAATAACAATAATAACAATGGTAATGATAACAATGATAATGATGCCAATGATAACACTGATGACAGTGATGACAATGATGACAATGGTGACAATAATGACAATGATGATGATGACAATGATGACAATGATGACAATGATAATAATATAGCAATAATAATTTAGCCATAATAATTTAGCAATAATATATACCAATAATAATATAGCAATAATAATAGTAAACGATGTAGCAAGTATAAATATTTGGGTTGCAGCTTAACAATTAGACAATCATTAAATTGAATTTATAATACATTGCAACGCGTGTTCAATAGCATTGCCGTCATTTTTAAAGTCCTAACATAGGCAACAAGTAAAGAAAAAAACAATGAAGCAAAAATGCATTTTCCTGTCCTCAAGTTGTGCCGTCCACCCAATAAATTGATTGTTGAGGCAACTGATGGCCGCCCTGAACACCCCATTGTGGTCTTTATAGCCGCTTCTCCTCGTGACAAGGCCCGCTACCTTTTGACCTTCGTCCAGTCGGCGCCATCTTGGTTTCCCCCTTGAGCGAAATTAGGCGCGTCACCAAGGAAACGCCATCGCCCGTTCAGTGAAACGCCGCCGTCGCCGTTCAGTAAAAGTTCACATGTCAATTTCTAAATTAGCTGCATAGTCCCATTAAGACATTCATAAACTTATATAGCTAACTACACGAGAGTAACACTAGAATATTTCTAACAAACTGACATGTATATACCGCTTGCCTAACTCCAACTGAACAGACCCTAAATTAAAACTTACTACAAGTTTGCCAAATGAATACAGAAGATAATTTCTGGTTACATTCTAAATGCCATGTAAATACTCACGTTGGTCTGACTAATATTGATTTACTTCTATGAACCTTTGGGTTACAGAATTTCATTGCGTTATATGCTGCAGAATTGTGTATTCAACAGTTATTGAATATACCTTTTGTGTAAATAACCCAGAATTGAACAAAATGGCTGGAAATCCAGTGCTTCGTCACTGACAAAAGACTTATTCAGCACAATAAACATATGTACCCCAAAGAATTCAGAACCAAAGCAATCATTTGGATTTTATTCGAAATATTTGACTTAGATACTGGTGCACTTATCAGACATTTGTTGACACACATAATGGAATACGAGGCAATTGAATAGAACCTCTTACTGCCGAAGCCTATGGTGCCAGAGTTTTGGCATGCATGCCAAAATTATATGTGCATGGCTACACATCATATATCTCAAAAGTTAGCCATTTAAAATCAAAGATACTTATAGCGATCAACCTAATATATTTATCTCAGAAAATGATAGAAACTCAAAACCATCGGACACTGCAACTTCAAGTAACATAACAAAAATAGATTGACAAATAGGTAACTTAATAAATAAAATAAAATAAAACCATATAGAACTTTCAAGCACTCCGTTGTCGTTTTAAATTAATGTATTACTGATCTATAAACTGTGCACTGAAATAATTAATTGTGCTGTCGCTTAATATTTGAAGTATTCCTTATATATTAATGAAGCAGACATATATCAATATAGTTAGGCATTGTTGGTTATTGGTTGTTGTTTATTGGTTGTTTATTGGTTGTTTATTGGTTGTTTATTGGTTGTTTATTGGTTGTTTATTGGTTGGTTGGTTGTTGGTTGTTGATTGGTTGTTGATTGGTTGTTTATTGGTTGTTTATTGGTTGTTTATTGGTTGGTTGGTTGGTTGTTGGTTGTTGTTTGGTTGTTGTTTGGTTGTTGTTTGGTTGTTGTTTGGTTGTTGGTTCTTTGGTGGTTGTTGGTTGTTGGTTGTTGGGTGTTAAAGGCATACCTTGTTGCGATGCATATTGATATGAGATCTATACCTGTCTGATATGATATATTTAAAAAGAATAGAATGTTGGAGACTTGATAAACAAAAAAGGGTCATTAAATTGCATGTGCCTGGTTAAATTCAATCAAGTATAATATATAAACTCTTCCAATTAAAAACTTTTGAGAAACCTAGCAGTGTGTAAATGATAATAATGATAATAATAATAATAATAACAAGAATAATAACAATAATAATAATAATAACTAATAATAACAATAATAATAACAATAATAATAATAGCAATAATAACAATAATAACAATAATAGTAATGACCTGTTATTATTTGGGTTATTAGAATTCGGGAATTGTACAGTTGTTTGTTAAGTGAAGGCCTTTCATTTTCAAACGCCATTCCTTGTTGCCTTGTTAAAGCTGCATAATCCGATGAGTGTGAGTTTATGTCATTTTCTGCAAAAAATATAATAGGTTGATCACAATAATAAACTTTTACTGAAGTTTGGAGTAACTTTGCTTTACAATGACTAACTTTGGAGATATTTTAAGTGTAAACTTGCACAATTAATTGTTGAGTGCTTGCCAAAACTGACCCTCATAGGATTCAGCAGTAACATGTTTAAACAAAATTAAATTGACTTACCGTGCCCTACTGGACGTGGTGGCCGAATCAGTAGAGCGCAGCCCTCCCGTGTGGGAGATCGGGAGTTCGATTCCTGGTTGAGTCAAACCAATGACTTACTAAATTGATACTTGTCGCTTCCTAGCTTGGTGCTTGGTATTAATAAGATATGGAAAGGACTGGTTAGCTCAGTGTCAGGATAATATGACTGAGTGGGATATCGGGTCATGGTGCTGGCATCCTGATTTCTCAATAGGACAGCACTATAAATTCGCCATGAGTGCACACTGTCAGATTTGTTTGTTGTTGTTTTACGTCCTAGCAACATCTAAGGTCAGGATTGGTACCGACTTGTGACAGTGCGCACTCATGACCACTTTATAGTGCTGCCCCACTGGAAGACCAGGCCACCAGCACCATGACCTGATATCCCACTCAGTCACATTATCCTGACACTGAGCCAACCAGTCCTTGCCATTTCCTAATAATGCCGAGCGCCAGGCTAGGAAGCAACAACTATCAATTTTTAAGTCATTGGTTTGACTCGACCCGGGTTCGAACCCACGATCTACCAACACGGGAGACGGACGCTCTAACTCATTCGGCCATCCCGTCTGGTTCACACTGTCAGAAGTCAATACACGTCCTGATATGACCTTAGATGTTGCCAGGACGTAACATTCCAACAACCAACCTACTGTGGCCTTCTGTGTTGCACCAAATGCTTAATAAGTGCATTATTCTAAGTTGGATATGTAGGATCAAATCTAGATACAGTAAAACCTCTTTAAATTGACCGACCATGGGACCGACTTTAAATGGTCCATTTAGGCAGCTTTCAGGTTTAAGGAGTTTTTTTTTATCGTTACAATGGTATTGTATGGGTGATCCTGTTTAACTCAAATAAAGCGATCAATATAGCGGAGTGGCTCGATCTGTGGCAGTGGTCGGTTAGAGGGGTTTTACTGTAAGTGTTTTTTGTTGTTTTGAAAAGGGTGATGCTTTTACTGGACTATGCAGCTTTAATGCAGCACGCCGCCTTCCCTATCCTGGTTCCGCAGATCTTGTCACCGGGCAGACGCTGACTTTTAGATGATGAGTTTTGCGCCGTGGCTCCCCCTGGCGGTAGTTGATGGCACCACACCGTGGAGGGCCCCCTCATGGCACCCTTCTACGGGTCCTGGAGGAGCCCGGCACAAAGTTCACGGGGCTGACATTCAGCGCGACACTGACCGTCCAATCACCATTAGGGCTGGCGTCACGTGGGGTGACATTTGAGGGTAAGAGGTGACTATAGGGGGGAGCCACTGCAGGCGTGTCTAATAACACCAGGGGGCGCTCCTGGCATGCACCTGTGCAGTCACCGAACACAGGTCTGCCGTCAACGCCGCTGCTGTGGTAGGATGAAGCAGGACTTGTAAGAAGTATTCTGATTGGCTAAGAGGGTGAGCATTTATTATGGCTTCACACTCCATGCGTTGAAAGAAAAAGTTAATGGTTTTAGAGAAAGATTGTAAGAAAATGAGGGTCTTTGGGTTCTACTCCTTTAGCGTGGTCGCAGTGGCCGAATTGGTAGAGCGCGTGAGCCTCACATGCGGGAGATCAGGAGTTCGGTTCCCGGTTGAGTCAAACCAATTACTTATAAAATTGATACTTGCAACTCCTAGCCTGGCGCTCGGCATTAACAGGATAGGGCAAGGACTGGTTAGCTCATTGTCAGGATAATGTGGCTGAGTGGGATATCGGGTCATGGTTCCGGCGGCCTGATTTCCCAATGAGGCAGCACTATGAAGTCACCATGAGTGTGCACTGTCACGAGTTCGTACCTGTTTTGATATGACCTTATATGTTGCAAGGACCTAAAACCCCAACAACCAACCAACCTTTAGTTATCCAAGACTGTATCTGCATGACTCTGAGTATAGACCCCTTTCAATGTTTATAAACATTGTGTATGCACGCACAGCTTGGCTGCAGAACAAAGACACACTGCCATTGAGTTTGCCGATACGCGCAGTGGAAAGCGTCGATTTTATTTTAAATTAATAGAAATACAGAACCCTAACCTTATATATTTAATATAATCTTTTCGTTGAATATCTTTTCTATATGTGTGCCAAGCGGTTTGTTTCTAGGTGGTGTGGTTTTAGAGATATTTCACGTTTTCTCTATGAAGATTACACACTCATGGTGACTTTATAGTGCTGGCGGGCTGATTTCCCACTGGGAAATCAACCCTCCGGCACCATAACACAATCTCCCACTCAGTCACATTATCCTGACACTGAGCCAACCAGTCATTGCCCTATCCTAATAATGCCGTGCATGAGGCTAGGAAGCGGCAAATATCAATTTTATAAGTCATTGGTTTGCCTCCACCGGCAACCGAACTCCCGATATCCCGCACGCGAGGCCCGCGCTCTACCGATTCGGCCACCGCGCCCAGTAGTCGTGTTCATGTAGTCGTACAGTTGTCCACGATTAGGACTCATCGTGAATGGTTTTCAGGCATTTAATCCATGGCTACTTCGCTACATTAATATTGATTCGCTAATAACAATCCACCCATAAATCACTTACAGTTCTTCTTAATTAGGGATTTTCTCCCATTCCCTCTCACCTCTTTGTTCAGTTCCTCCCCCCTCTTCCTTTTCTAAACCCTTTCATTCCCTCTCCCTCTCCATCTTCATCATATAATCCTTTTCTCTCGATCTGCTCTCTCCATCCCCATCTCTCGTTCACCCCCACCTCTCTCCTTCACCCTTTCCCCTGCCCTACTTATCGCTTTTCCCTCCCACTGTCCCTCTCCCTATCTATCTTTCCTCTCCCTCTCCTTCTTCCTGTCCTTATCCCTCTCCTTCTCCATGTCCTTATCCCTCTCCTTATCCCCCTCCTTATCCCTCTCCATATCCCTCTCTTTATCCCTATCCTTATCCCTCTCCCTATCTCTCTTTCCTCTCCCTCTCCTTCTCCCTTTCCGTCTCCTTCTCCCTCTCCTTTTCCCTTTCCTTCCCCCTCTCCCTCCCCTCTTCCCCCTTCCCCTCTCCCTCTTCCCCACCTCCTCCCCTTCCGATTCCCTCTCATTTTCCTCGCCCTATCCCTTTACCTCTCCCTCCCCTCCCCCTCTACCTCTCTTCCTCCCCCCTTCCTGCCCTCTTCCTTCCCTCTTCATCCCCTCTCACTCCCCTCTCCGCCCCTCTTCCCTCTCATCCCTCCCCTTCCTCCCCTCTCACGCCTCTCTTTCCCCCCCTTCTCCTTCTTCCTCTCCCTCCTTCCCCTCTCCATCTCCATCTTCCTCTCCTTCTCTGACCCTTCAATCTCTTGTCCCCTTTTTCTGTCTTCCATCCCTCTCCCCTCTCCCCATGTCTTCTCCACCCATCCCCTCTCTGCCCCCCCCTCCACTTGCTCCCTTTCCCTTTCCGTCCCCCTGTTTTCCCTCTCCCTCGTCCTCCCGCTCCACCTCCATTTCCCTTTTCTCTCCCGCGTTATTCATTGCCTTACCACCCAACCCCCCCCCCCCCATTTTCTTTCTGCACACGCCCCATCCTTCCCCCCCTCCTCTCTCCCCCTCTCCACCCCCCACTCCCCTCCTCCCCTCCCCCCTCCCCCCTCGCCCTCTCATCCCCTCCCCCTCTCCCCTCCCCTCTTCCCTCCCCCCTCTCCCCTACCGCCCCCTCTCCCCCACCCCCCTCTCCCCTCCCTAAACCCCCTCTCCCCTACCCCCTCTCTCCCCTCCCCCCTCTACCCCCTCCCCCTCTCCCCTCCCACTCTCTCCTCCCCTCCCCCTCTCTCCTCTCCCCCTCTCCCCTCCTAACCCCTCCCCTCTTTCCCCCTTCCCCCTCTTCCCTACCCCCCTCTCCCCTGTACCCCCCTCCCCCTCTACCCCCTCTCCCCCTCCCCCTCTCCCTCCCCCTCTCCCCTCTCCCCTTCTCCCCCTCCCCCTCTCCCCGCTCTCCCTCTCCCCCTCTCCCCCCCTCTTCCCCCCCCCCCCCCCTTTTCCCCCCCCCCCTGCCCCCCCTCCCCTACCCCCCCTCCCTCCCTACCCCCTCTCCCATACCCCCCTTCCCCTACCCCCTCTCCCCCTTCCCCCCCTCTCCCCCATCCTCCTCCCCTCCCGCTCTCCCCCCCTCTCCCCCCCTCCTCCTCCCCTATCTAACCCCCCTCCTCTCCACCCTACCCCTTTTTCCCCCCCTCCCCCCTCTCCCCTCCCCCTCCCCCCTCCCCCTCCCCGCTCCCCTATTAAACCCCCTCTCTTCCCACTTCTGATATCACTTATGTGTATTAACAATTAAAACAAAATCACGATTACTTAATATTGCAACACTGCAATGCGAAATTGGTTACGGAAAACAAAGATAGGCGAATTAAACACCGAAAATCCGCGGAGAGTTTTTGACTTTTTATCTTCAGATTAATAACAATGGGAATTCAATGTTATTTTGTTATCAAGCAATGCATGATGAAGCAATTATGACCCAAGTGGCCAGCCGCCATCTTAAAACGACGGAATAAACGCCAAGTGGGTCGTCTTCTCGGTGACGTCGGAGGCCTAATCGGTAGAGCACGGGCCTCACGTGCAAAAGGTTGGGAGTTCCATTCCTGGTCGAGCCAAACCAATGACTTTAAAATTGATACTTGCCGCTTCCGAGCTTGGCACTCAGCATTAATAGGATAGGGCAAGGACTGGTTAGCTCAGTGTCAGGATAATGTGACTGAGTGGGAGTCATGGTGCTGGTGGCCTAATTTCCCAGTGGGGCAGCACTATAAAGTTGCCATGAGTGCACACTGTCACAACTAAAAAAACAAAAAAAAACGTCTATTGACGCCGAGGTCCGAGGGCCGAGAGGCGCGTACCATTTAGTGATATAATCACAGCGACTCAACTGGCACGGTGCTTCTTCCAGGTCATCGATGACTGAGTAAAGGCTGTATTCCTTACACGCGTAATGCGTAATGCGGTATGCGAATGCCATCATTCCCTACACACGTTATGCGTAATGCATTATGCGGCACACAACTGGCTATATTTAAAAAATAAAAATAAACAATTATTCTCCATACTGCTCTGTATATGACCAAATATTGCATTTATATCTATGTAACTTTTTTGTACGTCACATGGGGGTTCCTACCTTTATTATAACCAAATTATAGATAAGTATTCATACTTTTGTGGCTCTGGTAGCATTGTTACCCACCCGAACCCCCACCACCACCACTAGCATATGTTTCCACTCAGCAGCCTTGAAGACTGCTTCCTAACAGGTCCGCGCTCCACCTTGTCCCGGCTGTCTGTAATTACCAGTCGCCTCCTCCAGCCTTATATCAATGGACAAATGCGACTGATGATATTCTATTCGCACCTCCTTTACGCATTACACATTACGCACCGATCGCTACATGGAGCGATTGGGATAATGGATTTTCATTCGCATTCGCATTCGCATTCACATTCGCATTACACGTGTAAGGAATGTAGCTCATAGGTGTCAAGGCGTTTCGATTTTTTGTCGCATTCGCATTCGCATTACGCATTACGTGTGTATGGAATGCGCCCTTTAAGCTAATTTAGCCATGTCTCAGCTCCATGGCGAAGGCTACCGAGATGCACAGAGACGCACAGCGACACAGAGACACACAGAGACGCACAGAGATGCACAGAGATGCAGAGGCACACAGAGACACCCATAGACACAGAGAGAGAGGCACAGAGATGCACAGAGACGCACAGAGATGCACAGAGACACACATCGACACACAGGGAGACACACAGATACGCACAGAGATGCACAGAGACACACAGAGATGCACAGATACGCACATAGAGATGCACAGAGAGACACACAGCGATGCACACAGAGGCACACAGAGACGCACAAAGACGCACAGAGACACAAAGAGACGCACAGAGACGCACAGAGACGCACAGAGACGCACAGACATGCACAGAGATGCACAGAGACACACAGCGACACAAAGATAGAAACACAGTGACACACAGAGAGACACAGAGACACGCAGAGACACATAGCGATGCACAGAGACACATAGACACACAGAGACACACAGAGATGCACAGAGACACACAGAGACGCACAGAGACATACAGAGACATACAGAGACATACACGAGCCACACAAACATGCACATAGACACAAAGAGAGATACAGAGACACACAGAGACGCACAGAGAGACACAGAGAGACGCACAGAGACACACCTTGACACACAGAGATACACAGAGATGCACAGAAATGCACAGAGACACACATAGACACACAGAGATGCACAGCGACACACAGAGACACACATAGATGCACAGAGATGCACAGATGCACAGCGACACACAGATGCACAGCGACACACAGAGACACACAGAGACGAACACAGCCACACAGAGACACACAGAGATGCACAGAGACACATGTATTAAACACATGTAATAAACATTTGCTATAAACACATATAACTCAGCATACAATATAAGCACATAAATATATACATAATATATTTAATCACGGTGACAAGTAAATTATTCAACTCAGTCCTGTTAATTAATGGGCCACTATGTCCTCCCTCCACTATGTCCTCCCTCCTGCTGTTCTCCCCAGTGTTTAGGCGCTAACACTATTTAATCGGAAACTGAGGTGAGAAATCTCGGCTGCCGACGGCTCACTTAGTCATTTCCCAGCCGCTGGTTCGTAGACCGGCCATCTGGCGCTGTTGCTAATTAGAAAAACGAGCGTCCCATGGTGAGACCTTGTTTACACGCCTTGTCGTTGATAACTGTCGCAGTTCACATCGGTTCAAAGACTTACCACCACCACCGGATGTGAATCGAAAGAAGCGAGCGTCCGCGTGTTCTCCTGGGAAGTAGGTCGCGTTAGCACGGCGTTTGTGCGTGAGCATTCTGATAGGATGAAATGTGTGGAAATTAGGTCACTGCCGTTTCTGGTTCTACCTAACTGAATGAAAGCCAGCGCTGTCGAGTCAAATCAATGACTTACAAAATTGATACTTGTCGCTTCCTAGCTTGGTGCTCTGCATTAATACTAATAATAGGATGTGGCAAGAACTGGTTAGCTCAGTGTCAGGATAATGTGAGTGAGTGGGATATTGGCTCATTGTGCTGGGGGCCTGATTTCCCAGTTGAGCAGCACTATAAAATCAGCATGAGTGTGCACTGTCACAAGTCGATACCCGTCCTGGTATGGAACCAGCAGCAGACGTATATTTGGCGCGAATTCCATGACGTCATTCCTATATATAGGTCAGGTCTGGTCCCTGTCTTAATCCCTGTACTAATCATAGCTGTGGTTGGTTGATTGTTGGAGTTTTATGTCCTGGCAACATCTATGGTCATATCAAGACGGGTACTGACTTCTGACAGTGCACACTCATGGCGACTTTATAGTGCTGCCTCGCTGGGAAGTCAGGCCACCAGCACCATTACCCGATATCCCATCCAGTCACACCATCCTGACACTGACCTAACCAGTCATTGCTCCATCCTATTAATGCCGAATGCCAAGCCAGGAAGTGACAAATATCAATTTTGTAAGTCATTGGTTTGACTCGACCGGGAATTGAACATCTGATCTCCCGCACGGGCGCCATACGCTCTACCGATTCGGGCATCGCGCCCAGTAATCCTAGCTGTGGGTGTTTAGTAGTGGTTCGTAGCAAGAAAGCTCCAGATGCACCCTGGCAGGTAACACTATTTAACCGGAGGGGGTATGTGAGGCAACTTCCCAAAGACTGTCCCACATAAGAACTGACACTCCTTTAGGTCAAGAAGTGACCCTCTCTCTATACTATATTAATATACAATTTCTATCCTTTATGAGTAGTAGAACACCAACTCCACATATACCTTATATGCCTTTGGTTTTATATACTATTTACCATTTTATAGAGAAGTTTGCAATTTATTATAGCAGAGTTCTCCATATCCCATATCTCAAAATATCGGAAAATTTTACAACCAGACGTGCATTTGGTGGGAGTTCCATGACGTCATTCCTATATATAGGTCACGTTTGGTCCCTGTACTAATCATAGCTATGGGTCTCTAGTAGTATTAGTCTATGATTAGTAGGACTAGCCAGCCAATTCCAGCTGCATCTTGGCAGGCATGATCTCGTGTGCAGGCACCGGACGCGGTGGCATAATCGGTAGAGCGCAGGCCTCCCAGGCGGGAGGTCGGAAGTTTGATTCCCAGTCGAGTCAAGCCAATGACTTACAAAATTGATAATTGTCGCTTCCTAGCATTAATAGGTTAGGGCAAGGACTGGTTAGCTCAGTGGCAGCATAATGTGTCTGAGTGGGATGTCGGGTCAAGGTGCTGGTGGTCTGGTTTCCCAGTGGGGCAGAACTATTAAGTTGTCATGAGTGTGCACTGCCACCACAAGTCCGTAGATGTTGCTCAGACTTAAAACTCCAACAACCAATTATTTTTCTCTTGAAGATGTATACTGCCTATCATGGATAAGTCTGAATAGACTTGTTTTCACCATTAGACAGTTTGTCGAGAGAAAGCCTGAGCCTACACTTTTACCGACCCAAAGGATTTTTAACCTCCCACATCACATAGACATGGTATGAAAGCAACTGGCCTTTGATGACGCTTTAAGTTATACACATTGGTGGAAATCCAAATTGGCAGAGGTGCGGGCATGGGGAATTGAACCACCGACCTTCAGATTAGGAGTCTGACCTATAAAAATGTCAAGAGACTCTAACCACTCCGCCACAGAGAACATCACATCATGTGCTGGTGAGCGGGCTGGCGGGCACTCCGCGTAATATTAGGCGGTCTTTGGGTGCGGGAGGGGGTGCGGGAGGGGGCGAGCTGAGACGGGGGCGGGGGGGGGGTGGGGGAGGTATGAGGGTGTTCATTATACCGCGGTATTCTCGGCGGGGCCGGGTGGCGTGTGGATTGGCGTAATGAATCAATCTAGATTGGGCTAATGTGGCGGCAGGACCCGGCGGGACGTGCCAGGACCCAGCGGGACCCGCCCCAAACAGCGCCCAGGCCAGCAGATGATCTGGAAAATTGCACCAGAATAAATTGATTTTCGCGCAGGCATGATAGCATGTTTATAGCGCGATCAAAGCGTGACGCGCGTGTGTATACGCAGCCTCTATAGCGACACGTTGTGTGGAGGAAGGAGAGGGATGCGGTTGTGGTGGGGTTTTGTGTTTTTTTGAGTTTATTATTATTAGTAGTAGTAATAGTACTAGTATTTTGTTTGCTTGTGGGTTTTCCACCCTGTGTTTACACGTGGGACGTTCCCTATCTGAGATTAAATCTACCTATCGCAGATATTGTAGGGCTAACTCATTGAGACCAAAGGCAGAACTTAATTGTGGTTACAGAGAGAATTGGGGCAGGGTGTAGACTTTCCAAAGTATGTTGTAACTTACAGGGATTTTGTTTTGTTTTGTTGTGGTTGTTGATAATATTTCCGCGCTCATCCTTGAATGTGGTTTTTGGTTTTGAATATGCCGAATGCCAAGCTAGGAAGATACCGTTATCAATTTCTGTTTGACTCGACTGGGAAACAAACTGACTTGGACATGACTTGGACATGACTTGGACATGACTTGGACATGACGTAGACATGACGTGGACATGATTGGAACATGACTTGGAACATGACTTGGAACATGACTTGGAACATGACTTGGAACATGACTTGGAACATGACTGGGACATTAATGGGACATGAGTTGGACATGACTTGCACATGACTGGGACATGACTGGGACATGATGTGATTAAAGACACCGCCGCTGTGTAATGAGGTGTGAACAATTCTCTACAAAGCGCATAGATTCGGGCAGTGCACACCCATGCGGAGACATCAAAAAGTAGTTCCCAGCAGTAAGTGTAAGTTGGACACAGAACCTGTTTGACCCTCTTCTGGAACAAAGGTCAGCGTTATGTGAAACCTAGCGGTCTGTCACCGAACAACACCAAGGTTCGATCCTCTGATACGCACATCCTGATATGACCTTAGATGTTTCCAGGATGTAAAACTCCAACAACCAACCATCTGACATGTACAGCCAAAGACTCCTATTCAACAGGTCAACCCCTCCTTCCCTCTCCCCTTTGCTTCCCTCTCCACTCACACCCCTCCTTCCATCTCTCCTCTCACAACTCCTCCTCCCCTCTCCCCTCGCAACTCGTCCTCCCCTCTCCCCTCACACCCCTCCTTCCCTCTCCCCTCCCACCCTTCCTTCCCTCTCCACTTCCACCCCTCCTTCCCTCTCCACTTCCACCCCTTCCTTCCCTCTCCACTACCAACCTTCCTTCCCTCTCCCCTCCCCCTCATTCCCTCTCCCCTCCTTCCCTCTCCACGCCCACCACTTCCTTCCCTCTCCACTCCCCACCTCCTCCTTCCCTCACCCCTCACACCTCACGTCCTCTCTCCATCACCCCTCCTCTCGCCCCCACCCCCTCCTCTCACCCCTCACCCTTCCTCCTCTCTCCCTCACCCCTCTTCCCTTCCTCACCTTACCCCTCCCCCTACCCCCCCCCCCCCCCTCCCGTCCATCGTCTGCCCATCGTCCATCCATCTATTTAGTCACTGCGGTTGCCAGGTCGGCTATGGATTGCGAACCAATCACGGGTTCGCCCACCCCTCCCACCCCTCCCACCCCTCCCACCCTCCCACCTCCCATAGTTCCCGCCGGTGTCGCCAGGGGCGGCGCTCGACGTGTTTGACCGTATATATGCCCGGACAGGCTCAAGTTGTCTCCGGATGATGCATGGCCTGCACTGACGCCCCCTGACGGATCACGCCGAAACCCTTTCACCACCGCCTCATTAGACCCTCCGCCGCGTAATTGCATTTGCGCGCGAAAACCCCGGCTGCCAATACACCACTAGCGTTCGTGTTGTCGTCTGCTGCGCCAAATGTCGTCTGTCCTTCAGGAAACTGGCTGAGTTTCACGAGGAAGCATTGCTAATTTACAAAGATGAGGGGTGGGAGTACTGGTACAGTGGTAGTGCTGTGAGACTGGGAACGCTGGGTGCCGCCTCCTGTCCAAGCAGTGACAGATTGCGAAGGTTAGTGGCAGTGAATGAATTTCTATGTACAGGGTTGTCGCTGCTCGCCTGAAACCGGCGCGGAGTGACAGGGATACAGGCTAGGTGCAAGGAGTGGAGGTCTGGCTGTTGGGCATGCGCACTGGCAGGGGCAGCGGCGCACAGTTGGGCTTTATTATGCGAGACCGGAAATGAATAAACAGAATTAATTTCCTCCCATTTCACCCATTTTCGCCCATGTCTTATTGCATTTATACACACCGGGCGAAACGTGATTAATATAACCTGGTTACTTTTTCATTACGTTGATTATTCATTGGGCGGCGCCGTGGTTGGTGGGCGGGTGGGTGGGTGGGCGGGTGTTGTGGGCGTGGAGGTGGGGGTGGGGGTGGGGGTTGTGGCTGGTCGGCAGGAGGGCGGCCATGAGGAGCCTTGGCAACTGGAAGGAAATTAACGGTGCTAGAGGAACGGCATTGATGGGAGGCGCGAATGGATCACGCTGGGTCCCCATCTCTCCACCCCCCCCCCCCACCTTCCCCTCTCCCTCTCCCTCTCTGCATCCTTATCAGCCTCCTCATCTTTTCTCCGTGGCTGCCTGTTTGGTGTGTCCTCGTGTGTCTTTTGGTTCTGATTTCCGCCCGTTAAGATATTGGTACTAAATGCTATAATCATGAAACATCGCTGAAAGCAGACGACATTTAATGCCCACAGACAATGCTATAGCTCACGTGTGCAAATGGAATGTATTGCTCTGAATGAGCGTTTCAATGGATATCCTATGAATCGTGCCGAAGAGTTGAAGGACTAACACTGGTAGTAATTGGATGCTGGCAACTGCCACAGGTGAGGGTAGAGTCATGCCAGGCTTACAGCAGGCGACATTCGCAACAATCCAGTCTTCTTTTTTTTGACCGCGCATGCCTACTGACAAGTCCAGAACGCGAGAAGAATAACACGGGTATAAATACCGGAAGTTCTGTCTCTCCATTGCAATTCGATATTGCCTCGTTCACCGCCTCTTCTCAACTCGACTGGTGGCGCCACCAATGTACGCGTTCCTGACTAACCGGCAGAGCGCGGGCCTCGCGTGCGGAAGGTCGGGAGTTTGGTTCCCGGTCGAGTCAAACCAATGACTTTAAAATAGATACGTGTTGCTTCCTAGCCTGGCTCTCGACATTAATAGGATAGGTTTGTTTGTTTGTTGTTGTTTTACGTCCTAGCAACATCTCAGGTCATATCAGGATGGGTACCGACTTGTGACAGTGCGCACTCATGGCAACTTTAATAGTGCTGCCCCACCAGGACACCAGGCCACCAGCACCATGACCTGATATCCCACTCAGTCACATTATCCTGACACTGAGCCAACCAGTCCTTGCCCTATCCTAATAATGCCGAGCGCCAGGCTGGGAAGCAACAAGTATCAATTTTTAAGTCATTGATTTGACTCGACCAGGATTCGAACCCACATACTCATGGGTTCAGATCTCCCGATTTCCCAAAACAGGAGACGGATGCTCTACTCATTCGGCCACCCCGTCTGGTAATAGGTCCTGGTGCCGGCGGCCTGATTCCCAAGTGGGGCAGAACTATAAAGTCACCATCAGTGCACAGTCTCACAAGTCAGTACCTGTCCTGATATGACCTTAGATGTTGCTAGGACGTAAAACAAGAACACACAAACAACAATCTAGGCAGTGTGCGGGATACATTGTTGCAGGTGGCACCCATGAATTAAAGCGCTTCACACAAGATGCACAGAACTCAGGGCCCGTATGCATGGAGCGGTGTTAGCGAGCCAAACACATGGTTAGCGGTGATCTCCTGGTTAGTGGCGAAAAGTCGGTATGCATGGACCAGTGTTATGGAAACCCCGTGAGTTAAAAGTCGGGTAAGCTAACCCCACTCTGTAGCAGGTATAAGGGCGGTGTTAGGGACCGATTAGGTGCAAATCTACTCAATGCGATCATATTTAACAGAATTACATACTCAAATCGTGAAATTTCATTAAATTAACCCTAAATTCGAACTGATATTAATGCCTCTGCTTCAACGGCGGCGATATTATTATTGTCAAATTGACGAATGTACACAAAACAAATCGCCGCCACCGCCGCATCGACGTCGCTATCCATACTGTCGAAGATCAACAAAACATCGCCGCCGCCGCATCAGCAGCAATATATTAGACCCAAATCTATTCAATGCGACCATATTTAACAGAATTACATACTCAAATCATGAAATTTCATTAAATTAACCCTAAATTCGAACCGATATTAACGCCTTCGCTACAACGGTGGCGATATTAATATTGTCAAATCGACGAATGTACACAAAACAAATCGCCGCCGGCGCCGTACCGACGTCGCTATCCATATTATGCTGTCTAACATCAACAAAACATCGCTGCCGCCGCCGCCGCCGCATCGGCGGCAATATATTAGACCCAAATCTATTCAATGCGATCATATTTAACAGAATTACATACTCAAATCATGAAATTTAATTAAATTAACCCTAAATTCGAACCGATATTAACGCTGCCGCTACAACGGCGGCGATATTAATATTGTCAAATCGACGAATGTACACAGGCACAGAGGGATTTCCCATATCTATAAATAACTGCTAGGTTAGCTAACGCCTCTGCGCTTTGGCTCCATACAATTTCCGACCGAATTTCCAATGCCGGCGTTAGCTAGCCCGGACCCTGCCCTTAACACGATAAATAATTCTTCATGCATACGGCCCCTGATCACACGAGCAAAACTCGGTGTTCATAAAAATAGAGAACTGCCAGAATTGCCTGCGTGGGACTCTGGGACCATTACGGCCGATTGCACCTGTCGGGCCCCGGGGCCGCTTTGATACCTGGAGGGCCGGCTCGCCGCAATTAGGACAGGTGCCGGCCGGCAGGGTGATTAATCCGGGGTCTGCTGGCGGGGGTAAGGGGCGGGCAGGGCGGGCAGGGCTGGATGGGGGAGGGGGGCCGCAGGCTGGGAAGGGGCGGGCCGGGCGAATGCAGTGTTTTTCATGCAGGGACACCCCGCCGTCCTTATATGACCTTAGCATTTGCTAGGACGTAAAACAACAAACAAACAAACCCCGCAAAACCTTATGCACAGTTCGATGAGTGGTTACTAACACACAGCTCAGTCAACCACATTATCCTGACACTGAGCTAACCAGTCCTTTCCCTATCCTATTACCAGACAGGGTGGCCGAATGAGTTGAGCGTCCGTCTCCTGTTTTGGGAGTCGGGGGATCCGAAACCATGAGTTTGTGGGTTGAACCGTGGTCGAGTCGAACCAATGACTTAAAAATGTATACTTGCTGCTGCCTAGCTAGGCGCTCAGCATTATTAGGATAGGTAAAAAGGACTGGTTGGCTCAGTGTCAGGATAATGTGACTGAGTGGGATATCAGATGGTTCTGGTGGCCTGTTCTCCCAGTGGGGCAACCCTATGAAGTCACCATGAGCGCGCAATGTCACAAGTCAGTACCCGTCCTGATATTGCCCTTGATGTTGCTAGGACGTAAAACAACAAACAAACAAACAAAAAACAAAACACAGCTCCATGAGTGGTTAGTAACACAACACACGCTCCACAGTTAACCATTTAAAATAAAAGTTATTTCGAACTAAAGTAAGGTGGATTATAAGTTATATATAACGGTTTATATGTTATATTTATCTCATTTTTAATTAGTAGAAACTGCAGGCCAGCAGCATCAGACCTGATATCCCACTCGGTCACATTATCCTGACACTGAGCCAACCAGTCCTTGCCCTATCCTAATAATGCCGAGCACCAGGCTAGGACGCGACAAGTATCAATTTTAAAGTCATTGGTTTGATGCGACTGGGAACCGAACTCAACCAGTCCTTGCCCTATCCTAATAATACTGAGCACCAGGCTAGGTAGCGACAAGTGTCAATTTTGTAAGTCATTGATTTGACTCGACTGGGAATTGAACTCCCGACCTTCTGCACGGGAGGACTGCGTTCTACAGATTCAGCCAATGCGGCTGGTTGGTGTGAGGTGTTATCTGGGTTAAAACACTATTGTTATCATTCCTATCTCCTTAAGTGGAGCTATAATTGTCGCCCCTGCCCACAACTCATAGAGACCGGACACAGCAGCCGAATCGGTAGAGCGCAGGCCTTCCGTGCGGAAGGTCGGGAGTTCAATTCCTGGTCGAGTCAAACTGATGAATTACAAAATTGATACTTGTCACTCACTACATAGCCAGGCGCGCTCTGCATTATTAGGATATGGTAAGGACTGGTTGGTACATTGTACGGATAATGTGACTGAGTGGGGTGTTAGATCATGGTGCTGGCAGCCTGCCTTCACAGTGGGGCAGCACTATAAAGTCACCATGAATGTGCAGTCACATGTTGGTACCCGTCCTGATATGATCTTCGATGTTACCAAGATGTAAAACTCCAACAATCAACTATAAACGCCTTCAATTTGTAGATATGATTCGCAGCCTCCTCCGGGCTGACTCATCTCGTTATAAATACCTCGCACCCCCCCCCTACCCCACACACACGCACAACATCCACTCACACTGCACGAGCAGGATGGATTCATAGCGAGCTTAGAAGCACCGCGACAGCAAATAACAACAAAAATGACATCTCATTTGATTTTCACAAAGAAGGAGATATTATCATGTGAACATTCTATGACAAATTCCTAACAAAAACAACAAAGCAAAGAAAAAGGGGGGAGACCATCAATACTGGGATGGAAAAAGTAGAGGAGAGAGAGAGATAGGGGGCCGAAAAGCCCTCCCCCCCCCCACACCTCCACAACGACCCACCGCGCTCCCAACCTCCGCCGCAACCACTCGTTCATTAGTGGTTTGATACAGGGGTGAAACCTTACCCAGTCAGCAATAATAGATTTGTTTACACTTCTTTTTTTTTAAGCAGTGAAAAGTGATAATTAATGGGTGTTTGTTGTCCCGTTGAGTGGCTGCGCGATGGTCATCTTAAGGCGGCGCACATGATGCGGTGCGCCGGGTGGTGCGTGCCGGGATATCCGCCGGGCGGTGTGCGCGACGGGCGTCGCGCCGGGCGGTGCGCGCGTTGTGGTGCGCTGGGAGGTGCGCCGGGCGGTGCGCGCCATGGGGTGCGCTGGGCGGTGCACTGGGTGGTGCGCTGGGCGGTGCGCTGGGTGGTGCGCGCCATGGGGTGCGCTGGGCGGTGCACTGGGCGGTGCACTGGGCGGTGCACTGGGCGGTGCGCTGGGCTGTGCGCGCCGGGATATCCGCCGGGGCGCGTGCGCCGGGCGGTGTGCCCTGGGCGGTGCGTCGGGCGGGGTGGCGGGCTGGGCGGTGCGCTGGGCGGTGCGTCGTGCGGTGCGCGGGGCGATGCAGTGTGCACCGGGCTGTGCGCCGGCCGATGCAGTGTGCGCCAGGCGGTGCGGTGCGGCGGGCGGTGCGGTGCGGCGGGCGGTGCGGTGCGGCGGGCGGCGCGGTGCGGCGGGCGGTGCGGAGCGGCGGGCGGCGCGGTGCGGCGGGCTGTGCGGTGCGCCGGGCGGTGCGGTGCGCAGGGCGAGCTCAGATGACCATTATCAGTCACTAAGCTGTGTGGGATATTACCGAGCTGTCTCTTAATGCCGGGGTGGCCGTCGTTAAGGCTCGGCAGCCGCACCCTGAGTGGATCACAGACAAAAGGGACCAGCGTTGGGCATGTTGACTGGTTGGTTGTTGGAGTTTTACGTCCTGGCAACATCTAAGGTCATATCAGGACGGGTACCGACTTGTGACAGTGCGCACTCATGGCAACTCTATAGCGCTGCCCCACTAGGGAAATAAGGCCGCCGATATCTCACTCAGTTAGATTATCCTAACACTGAGGTAACCAGTGCAGCCAAGTCAATGGCTTGAAAAACGTACATTCGTCGCTACCTAGTCTGGCGCTCGACATTCATTAATCGGATAGGGCAAGGAGGAAGAACAATTAGCCATGGCTGAAATTCCTCTGCTTAATCAATGGATGCAATCAAAAATATATATGAGATGACGAAAGTACGTGGAATTGGATCTGGAGCTGGGTGTTTTGGAGCTGGCTGCCAGGGTCTATGCAGTTAGTGCGTCCGCTCTGGTCAAATTTGTTATATAAAACCCTGAGATATGGTTTGTTTGTTATTTCCTAGCAACATCCAAGGTCACATCAGGATGGATACCGACTTGTGACAGTGCACACTGATGGTGACTTTATAGTGCTGTTCCACTGAGAGACCATGCTTTTGGCACCATGACCCAATATCCCGCACAGTCAGATTATCCTCTTCTTGTGCTAACCAGTTCTAGTCCTATCCTATTAATGCCGAGTGCCAAGCTAGTTAGCGATAAGTATCAATTCTGTAAGTCTTTGGTTTGACTCGGCTGGGATTCGAACTCCCGACCTTCCGCACGGGAAGCCTACGCTCTACCGGTTCGGCCACCGCGTCCGGTCTCCTGAGATCTGACCTGGGAGTCTCTGTGGTGAAGATGTGGTGGCTATGAGGGTCAATCTGATCAACAAATGTTTTTTTTCATCGACGCAGTGCGGGAAATGACAGAGTAGGGTTCACACAGATCGGCATGGTTTCTGTTAGATAAAAGATTCACCCTGTACTTATAGTACATGGGTGAACGACAACGTAGTGTTAATACTGGTGAAAATAGCTTTAGTATGGGACAGGAACTAGAAACTGTGGTTCCAGGATCAAATGGCTACATATATTGGCACAGATTTGGTGAAATGGGAGAGAATGCAAAAAGACAAGATGGCGGCCAGAGAACGCTGGCGATTTCTCTTTTAAATCTTATTAAACTAGATGTTTTATTATATTTTTCAACTCAAAGGTAGCAGGGAAATATGAACACATATACAAAGAATAAATGTTGCTTCTTAGATTGTGAAATTAGGCTTTCATTTCCCTGCATTTTCGACAGCTTTTATATAGGGTTGGTATTCACCCGTGTACTGCAAGTACAGGGTGAATCCTTTATCTAGGTTTCTGTGTGATGTAGCTGTCACACTATGACGACAAGGGGCTGACGACAGCCCAGCGACTTGGATTTTGTGAAAACCCGACGACATATGCAAATTCGGGCCAAGTTGGACGACAGTGCCACGACAGTGCCGCAACAGTGCCGCGACAGTGCCGTGACAGTGCCGCGACAGTGCCGCGACAGACACACCACTACACACACAGAGACACACACGAAGCAGTTTCCATGAGAAATATGAAGAATGGGACGGTGCAAACATGTATGTTTATGCGCGGACCTGTTAGGAAGCAGTCTCCATATGATATATGAAGAAATTGGACGGTACAAACATGTGTGTTAGACTATGCGGCGGACCTGTTAGGAAGCAGTCTTCATGAGCAATATGAAGAATGGGACGCTGCAAACATGGCTCATGATAGTGAGTGTGATAGTGAGTGTGATAGTGATAGTGAGTGTGATAGTGAGTGTGATAGTGAGTGTGATAGTGATAGTGAGTGTGATAGTGAGTGTGATAGTGAGTGTGATAGTGAGTGTGAGTGTGAATGTGAGTGTGATAGTGAGTGTGGTAGTGAGTGTGATAGTGAGTGTGATAGTGATAGTGATGTGATAGTGAGTGTGATAGTGAGTGTGAATTGATTGAGTGTATAGTGTGATAGTGAGTGTGAAGTGTGAGTGTGATAGTGAGTGTGATAGTGAGAGTGAGTGTGATAGTGAGTGTGATAGTGAGTGTGATAGTGAGTGTGAGTGTGATAGTGAGTGTGATAGTGAGTGTGATAGTGAGTGTGAGTGTGATAGTGAGTGTGAGTGAGTGTGAGTGTGTGTGGTTTATCGCACACACAGAGACACAGACACAACAGAGACACACACACAGACACACACACAGAGACACACACACAGACACACACACAGACAGACACACACACAGACACAGAGACACAACACAGAGAGACACACACACACAGACACACATACAGAGACAAAGAGACACACACAGACACAGATACACACACACAGACACACACAGACACAGAGACACGCACACAGACACAGATACACACACAGACACACACACAGACACAGAGACACACACACAGACACACACACAGACACACCACTACACACACAGAGACACACACGAAGCAGTTTCCATGAGAAATATGAAGAATGGGACGGTGCAAACATGTAGGTTTATGCGGCGGACCTGTTAGGAAGCAGTTTCCATGAGAAATATGAAGAATGGGACGGTGCAAACAAGTAGTATGTTTATGCGGCGGACCTGTTAGGAAGCAGTCTCTATATGATATATGAAGAAATGGGACGGTACAAACATGTGACACACACATAGACACACACATAGACACACATAGACACACATAGACACAGACACACACCTAGACACAGACACACAACCGGAAAGTAGCCCGCGAAGGGTAAAATACCGTGGTAGACACCTCCGACTCTTTGATGAGTAGATGACGACAGCGCGGCGACAGTGCCGCGACAGTGCCGCGACAGTGCCGCGACAGTGCCGCAACATCGGCTGTTGTCGCCTGTCGTCGAATTTTTTCAACATGTCCAAAACACCCACGACAATCCGGCGACAGTCGAGAAACAGTGGAGAAACTGGAGGTGTCGCGGAGGTGTCACGGCGACACCTGCGCGACACCTGCACGACAATCGACGACAATCGACGACAGACCGGAAGTCGCTGTCGCAGGGCTGTCGTCGCCGCTTGTCGTCGTAGTGTGACAGCCACATGAAGTATACACGTCGTAGGTCACTAATAACAGTTGCATCATTAATATCGCAGCACCATCTGATGAGCAGGACCAGAACTGAACACAACATCCCCTATTATAACTGCAAAACCCGATGAAGCACCACATTTTCAACACCAAAACAATTAGCTAGATTTGATTCTACATAGCTACTTTGAGATACTGCTGCCCTTATCGAACATTTGTTGCCACCTAGAAAGGAATCCTTTTTCAATTTAATAGAATCTGTTACTACAAAAGCCTATGGTGTCAGGTTTTGGCATCCTTGCCAAAACTAATTTGACATGTTTACACTTCAAATGTTTCAAAATGTAGCCCTTTAAAATAAACTCTGCTTCAAACTAAAGTAAGGTAGATTATAACAATCAATTGAATATATTTATCTCGGAAAATTACAGAAACTCAAAGCCATCGAACTATGTAACTTTAATAACGGGGCGTTTTAATCCACTTTCTGTTAGGATTATTAGCGTGCCTGCGTTCTACTGCAAGATGGGGAAATTTGAGCCCAGGCTTGCGATGCAATCAATCAATCAATCAATCAACGAGCATTTTCTGGCATTTTTCCAGTAAGCCTACCATAGAAGAATGAAATATAGACCAATGTCTAATAGATCTATTTTGTTCAGCTACACCGAGCATAAAGCCCACGGGACGCGGTAGCCGAATCGGTAGAGCGCAGGCCTCCCGTGCGGGAGATCGGGAGTTCAATTTCCAGTTGAGTCAAACCAATGACATACAACATTGATACTTGTCGCTTCCTAGCTTGGCGCTTAACATTAGTAGGATAACGCAAGGACGGGTTAGCTCAGTGTCAGGATAATGTGACTGAGTGGGATATCAGGTCATGGTGCTGCAGCCTGATTTCCCAGAGGGGTAGCATCAAGTCACCATGAGTGCGCCCTGTCACAAGTCGGTACCCATACTGATATGACCTTAGATGTTGCTAGGATGTAAAACTCCAATAACCACCCAACCAACCGATCAACATAAAACGCACCAGCTCTGCCCACCTGACTGTTAATAACACAAACTCTCCAAAGTGGCATGCCTGCAGTCGATACAAATACAACCTCAAAGGTGCCTCTCTGTGGGACTCTCACAACGCGATCTCAATGTTGGTTTGTTTTGTGTTCATTAGAATAGGAGGCTGGGTGTGAGCTGTCATATATATACTCACTTCTACCATTCCCCACCACCACCCACACCCCGCCGCTCTCATTGAGGCGCGCCCCCGGCCCGCCCCTCCACCCCCAGCCCCCTCCCGTCCCCCTCCCCCCTCCACTGCCCTCCCACACTGCCCCCCTTACCCTGCCTTCCCCTCCCCCGTCCCCTTCACCCTCCCCCTCCCCCCCCCCTCCCCCCGCCCCCCTCTCCTCCCTTCCCCCTCCCCTCCTCCCTTCCCCTCCCTTCCCTCCCTTTCCCTTCCCTCCCTTCCTCCTTCCTTCGCTCCTTCCCCTTCTTCCCCTTCCCTCCTCCCCCCTCCCCTCCCCCTCCCCCTCCCCTCCCCTCCCCTCCCTCCCCTCCCCTCCCTCCCCTCCCCTCCTCACCCCTCTCCCCTCCCTTCCCTCCCGCTCCTCCCCTCCCCCTCCCCTTCCCATTCCCCTCCCCTCCCATCCCCTCCCCTCCCCTCCCCTCCCCCTCCCTCATCCCCCCCATCCCCTCCCCTCCCTCCCCTCCCCTCCCCCTCCCTCCCCTCCCCCCTCCCCCCCCCTCCCCCCCCCCTCGCGCCCCCACGTTTCGGTTCGCGGTGCTGGTGTGACTGGGTTATGCTGAATGGACAGCGCGGCGGTAGGTAAGCCAATCTGCGCCGGGTGGTAGCATTAATAACTCGGGTGCTCATTAGGCCCGCCCGCCGCACGTCACTAATTGCTTTTGTCCGCAGAACAAGACCCTCAGTAGGAGATGGGGCAATGCTATGCCACCCCGTCAGACCCTTATCTCACAAAGCATGGTGATTTGATATTATCTTACAAACCATGTATAGCCTAATGTTAATTATGTCATTGCTATAACATACTATGGGAACTATATATTACACACCATGTTTAACCTAATATTAGTTATGTCATTAATATACCATACTATGGGAACTATATCTTACAAACCATGTTGAATTTGTATTATCTTACAAACCATGTTTAGCCTAATGTTACTTATGTCATTGATATGCCATACTATGGGAACTATATCTTACAAACCATGTTGAATTTGTATTTTCTTACAAACCATGTTTAGCCTAATAATCATGTCGTTGATATGCCATCCTATGGGAGCTATATCTAACACATCATGGTGGCTTGATATTATCTTACCAACCATGTTCAGTCATATATTAATTATATCATTAATGCGCCATACTATGGGAACTATATCTGGCAAACCATGTTGAATTGGTTTATTCTTACAAACTATTTCAGCCTTGCATTCATGATATTACTGATATGCCCTCCTATTGGAACTATATCTCACAAACCATGGTGGATTTATATTATCTTAAAAATCATGTTTAGCCTTATATTAATTATAACGTTGATATGCCATACTAATATTATTGGAGCTAAATCTCACAAACCATGGTGAATTGATATTATCTTACAAACCATGTTTAGCCTTATATTAATTATATCGTTGATATGCCATACTAATACTATGGGAGCTAAACCTCACAAACCATGGTTTGTTGTTTGTTTGTTGTTGTTTTACGTCCTAGCAACATCTAAGGTCATATCAGGACGGGGGACACAAACCATGGTGAATTGATATTATCTTACAAACCATGTTTAGCCTTATATTAATTATATCGTTGATATGCCATAGTAACACTATTGGAGCTAAACCTCCCAAACCATGATGAATTGATATTATCTTACAAACCATGTTTAGCCTAATAATCATATCACTGATATACCATACTTTGTTACCATTATCTCACAAACCATGTTCAATTTGTATTTTCTTTCAAACCATTTCAGCCTTATATTAATCATACAACTGATATACCCTACTGTGGAAGCTTGCAAACTATTTCAGTATTATATTGTTTATATAGATCTGATATGCCATCTGATGGGAGCGATATCTCACAAACCATGCTGTATTGATATTATCTTACAAACATTACTAACCTTATGTAGGCCACGAAGTGCTTCTGATGTTTGACCTAGATAAGCTATGTTCCTTGTGTGTCAGTCTACATGAAAGACAAATGGAATGTGTCAGGTGATATCAACATTTCAATAAGCGGAAGAACTGTCTTCCTTTTCCCCCCGCTTGAACACCCATTTTCCACATTCACTTTACGCAATTTGTCGGTGTGTTGAATTGCTATATGTGTAGGCTCGTAGTAAGGTGTAATTGATGTCACGTGATATGGACACAATACATGGCATTAAGCAAGTGTAGGCGTTGAGTAACGCCGCGAGTGTAAAACAAGAGGTATCAGATTTAGATGATTAGCACAAAGCTACCCACCTCACTACACACGCCGCTATACACCATTCCACAAAACCATCCCCAACAAAGAGCAAGCTGCTATGCACCATTCCACCACCAACCCGCCTCCCTAAATAAGTCTCTATGCACCATTCCACCACCAAGCCGCCTCCCTAAACAAGCCGCTATCCACCATTCCACCACCAACCTGCCTCCCTCAACAAGCCACTATGCACCAATCCACAACCAACGTGCCTCCCTAAACAAGCTGCTATGCACCATTCCACCAACAACCCGCCTCCCTCAACAAGCCGCTATGCACCAATCCACAACCAAGATGCCTCCCTAAACAAGCCGCTATGCGCCATTCCACCACCAACCTGCCTCCCTAAACAAGCCGCTCTACACCATTCCACCAACAACCCGCCTCCCACAACAAGCCGCTATGCACCATTCCACCAACAACCCGCCTCCCTAAATAAGTCTCTATGCACCATTCCACCAGAAACCTGCCTCCCTCCACAAGTCGATATGCACCAATCCACCACCAATGTGCCTCCCTAAACAAGCCGCTATGCACCATTCCACCAACAATCCACCTCCCTACATGAGTCTATATGCAACAATCCACCACCAATGTGCCTCCCTCAACAAGCCGCTCTACAACATTCCACCACCAACCCACCTCCATAAACAATCTGCTATGCACCATTCCACCACCAACCCGCCTCCCTAAATAAGCTGTTATGCACCATTCCACCACCAACCAACCTCCCTATATGAGCCGCTATGCACCATTCCACCACCAATGTGCCTCCCTAAACAAGCCACTATGCACCATTCCACCACCAACGCGCCTCACTAACCAAGCCACTATGCACCATTCCACCAACCCATCTCTCTAAACCACCCACTATGCACCATTCCACCACCAACCCACCTCCCTATATGAGCCGCTATGCACCCTTCCACCAACAACCCACCTCCCTAAATGAGCTGCTATGAACCATTCCACTACCAACCCACCTCCCTAAACATGCCACTATGCACCATTCAACCACCAACCCACCTCCCTAAGCACGCCGCGATGCACCATTCCATAAACCCGTCTCCCAACAGCAATCTCATATACATCATTCCACCAATCCACCCTCTTATGGCACTCGAAGAAGTATTGTGGGTACCCATTCAGTATTTAACATGCCCTGTTCAAAATGGCTTAAGCGGGCATTCCTTACACGCGTTATGCAGTATGCGGCATGCGGTATGCGGTATGCGAATGCCATGATTCCTTACACGCGTTATGTGGTATGCGGTATGCAGCACACGACTGGCTATATTTAAAAAATAAAAATAAACAATTATTCTCCATACTGCTCTGTATATGACCAAATATTGCATTTATATCTATGTAACCTTTTGTACGTCACATGGGGGTTCCTACCTTTATTATAACCAAATTATAGATAAGTATTCATATTTTTGTGGCTCTGGTAGCATTTTTACCAACCCGAACCCATCCCGAACCCACCACTACCATATGTTTCCACTCAGAAGCCTTGTGCGTGACCGTTCCGTAATGCTCAGTTGCCTCTCCTAGTGTTAAACTAATGGACACATCAGACTCAGGTTTCTATTCACACCCAGCTTGACGCATACCGCATGCCACACCGATCGCTACATGGACCGATCGGAAAAACGCATTCGCATTCGCATACCGCGTCTAAGGAATGTAGCTCATATGTTTCAAGGCGTTTCGATTTGTTGTCGCATTCGCATTCACATACCGCATAACGCGTGTAAGGAATGTGCCCTTTATACTATAGGGGATATCCACCATTAACCCACCCTCTTTTGGCAATGCTAAGATCTAGTACTGTTACCGCGGCATTTTCTATGACATTTACTGCACACACCCTTTTGCTAACATCATTATTCTCAATCTTCTCCCATTGTCAGCGGTGTGTAATTATCACATTTCTTTCATATTACTTTTTAATCAAATTTTGATCGCCAGGTCCAAATTGGCCCATGTGTTCTTTTGTCTCGCTCCAGTTAAATAATAAATTAATCTCAATGGCAATCAAATGGGCTGGTGTAAATATGCGCCCCTTTCATTTGTCGCCACTCACGAGGTGAGCTCTCACATCACCATCAACAGGCGCTATTTCATAGCGCTGTCCTTGTCTAACACACCAGACGGGATGACTTAATGAGTTGAGCATCCGTCTCCCATTTTGGTAGATTGTGGGATTCAACCTCACAGGTTGGAACCATGGTCGAGTCAAAGCAATGACTTAAAAATTGATACTTGTCGCTTCCTAGATAGGTGCTCAGCATTATTATTTATAAATTCACATAACTAGTTATACCACACATTAGGATATGGCAAGGACTGGTTGGCTCAATGTCATGATAATGTGACTAAGTAGGATATCAGGTCATATGTGCTATCGACCTGGTCTCCCCATGAGGCAGCACTATAAAAGTCGCCATGAGTGCACACTGTCACAAGTTGGTACCAATCCTGATAGGACCTTAGATGTTGTCAGGATGTAAAGCTCCAACAAGCAACCAAACAATCAACGGGTGCTACTTTCAAGTTTCAGATTCCTGCTGTCCTCGGCCAGAGAGCGTGTATATAGATGAGAGGGACAACTGTCATACTAGACCGTGTAACAGCTGCCGACTGTGGCGCTCCAAGTGGTGGTTGTTGAACAGTTTACGTGTACCAGCAAACTCAAGGCATTGTCAATGGTCTTGTGCAATCTTCATACAGAAAAGTAGATAAAAGATTCACCCGGTACTTGTAGTACACGGGTGAAGACCAGCCTTATATAAATACGGGGGAAAATAGCGTTAGTATGGAAGTGAGGCTCCAGTATGGAAGTGAGGCTCCAGTATCTGGCTCCAGTATCAAATGGATACTTCTAAGGCACAGAGTTGGTGAAATGTCTCGAGAATGCAAAAAGACAAGATGGCGGTCGCAGAACGCCGTCGATTTCACTTTTAAATCTTATTAAACTAGATATTATATTATATTTTTCAACTCAAAAGCAGCGGGTAAATAATAAAACATATGTAAAGAATAATTGCTGCTTCTTAGATTGTAAAATTAGGCTCTCAGTTCTTTGACCCGTTTTTTCGCCAGCTTTTACATAAGGCTGGTTTGCACCCCTACTGCAGCAGTACGGGGTGAATCTTGTACCTAACAGAAAAGGTGAAATATCTCTAAAACTACACCACATAGAAACAAACAGTTTGGAACACATATAGAAAACATATTCAACGATGAGACTATATTAAATTCATATGGTTAGGGTTCTGTATTTCTATTAATTTTGAATAAAATACACGTTTTGCACTACACGTACAGAAAACTCAATGCATTGTCAATGGCGGTGAGCAATCTTCATACAGAAAAGGTGAAATATCTCTAAAACTACCCACATAGAAACAAACCGTTTGGAACCAAAAAGATTATATTAAATTTATGAGGTTAGGGTTCTGGATTCCTATTAATTTTGAATAAAACTGATGTTTTGCACTGCGTGTACTGTCAAACTTAAGCCTTGTTCAACAATAACGGCGAGAGGCGCCACTGTATCCTGTGTTACCGATTTTCGTGGGAGTTGTCCCTCTCATCTATATACAAGCTCTCTGCCTCGGCTTACACTAGTCACAGATGAGACGCAGAATCACGGCTTGCATTGCGCCCATACCGGCCGCCAGGCGGCAGTCGGCGGGATAATTGCATTGGTCACCTTTGGGTGTAAATAAATAACTAATCAGGCTAATTAAGCGCTGATATTTAAAGTCTAACCTAAGTGACACCGCTATGTAGAGGAACACTGCGTGCTGTTCGCTTATTAACTTATTATTGCACGTGGCGTGGCTCCTAAATAACACCGCTATGTAGAGGAACACTGGGTGCTGTTAGCTTATTAACTTATTATTGCATGCGGCATGGCTCCTAAATAACACTGCTATGTAGAGGAACACTGGGTGCTGTTAACTTATTAACTTATTATTGCACGCGGCGTGGCTCCTAAATAACACCGCTATGTAGAGGAACACTGGGTGCTGTTAACTTATTAACTTATTATTGCACGCGGCGTGGCTCCTAAATAACACTGCTATGTAGAGGAACACTGGGTGCTGTTAACTTATTAACTTATTATTGCATGCAGTGTGGCTCCTAAATGACGCTGCTATGTAGAGGAACACTGCATGCTGTTAGCTTATTAACTTATTATTGCACGCAGTCTGGCTCCTAAATAATGCTGCTATGTAGAGGAACACAGCATGCTGTTAGCTTATTAACTTATTATTGCACACAATGTGGTCCTGAGGGATGCCGCTATGTAGGGGAACACTGGGTGCTGTTAGCTTCTTAACTTATTATTGCATGCGGTATGGCTCCTAAATAACACCTCTATGTAGGGGAACACTGCATGCTGTTAGCTTATTAACTTATTATTGCACATGGTGTGGCTCCTAAATGATGCCGCTATGTAGGGGAACACTGCGTGCTGTTAGCTTATTAACTTATTATTGCACACGGTGTGGTCCTAAAGGATGCAAATATAAACCAATTAGGCCTACGCCCCAAATTTGGCAATTTGCTTGCAAGTTTGTGTACGTTATTTTGTGTTTTTTTGGTATGTATTTTTTTCTAATAAAAAGAGCGGTTTTGTACCGGATGTGTTTGGGATCAGTTTAATTAATTGAGGCAATATTCTGAATAGTAAATATATATCAGGTGTGTGTGTTATCGGCACTAAAGGCGCACTTACTAACAATATAAGTAACATGGAGATAGGGCCACCACACCACCATCACACCACCATCACACCGCCATCACACCGCCACCGCCACCACCACCACCACCACCACCACACCACCACACCACCACCACCTCCATACCACCACCACCACCACCACCACCACACCACCACCACACCACCACCATCACACCACCACCACACCGCCACCATACCACACCACCACCACCACTACCACCACCACTACCACCACCACCACACCACCATCACACCACCACCACCCCACACCACACCACCACCACACCACCATCAGACCGCCACCACCTTCATATAACCACTACCATCAACACACCATCACCACACAACCACCACCACCACACAACCACCACCAACACACCACCATCACACCACCATCACACCATCACCACACCACCACCACACCACCATCACACCACCACCACCACACCACCATCACACCTCTACCACACCGCCACCACCTCCATACCACCACTACCACCGCCACTACCATCACCACCACACCGCCACCACACCACCATCACACGACCACCACACCACCATCACACGACCACCACACCACCATCACACCACCATCACACTACCATCACACCACCATCACACCACCATCACACCACCATCACACCACCACCCACCACCACCACACTCCATACCACCACTACCGCAACCACACCACCACACCACCACCACACCACCACCACCAGTACCACCACCAGTTCCACCACCACCACACCACCATCACACCACCATCACACCACCACCACACCACCACCACCTCCATACCACCACTACCACCACACCACCATCACACCACCACCATCACACCACCATCACACCACCACCACCACACCACCATCACACCACCACCATACACACACCTTCACACACAGACCTCCAAACCCACACCTCCACACACCTCCACACACCTCCACACACACACGCCTCCACACACACCTCCACACACCCTCACCTCCACACACACACCTCCACCTCCACACACACATCTCCACACCTCCACACACACATCTCCACACACACACCTCCACACACCCCCACCTCCACACACACACACCTCCACACACATCTCCACACACACACACGCCTCCACACACACACACCTCCACACACACACCTCCACACACACACACCTCCAAACACACACACACACACCGTCGTCCCATCACTTCCGCACCCACGGGCTATCGCCATAACGACGGCTGTCAAGACCACACCATTGTTCCTTCCAAGTGCCAAGCCACCCGACTCTTTTAATACCCCAGCAAGTCAATGTTAATCCCGACTGCTAACACAAACTGCCGCTAGGTGTCGCCTCAGCCACCCACCTGTCGCTGACAGCGCCCCCTGTCCGCCATGAGAGCGCCACCCCCGGCCGGGGCTGGCACCTGTCGCCCCCGGCCGGGCGCCCGCTGTCTCACTCCGCCACTTGCAGGTGTCCCCCCGGCCACCACACGATGGCGCTCTTCTAGTGTTTGTTCCCGGAGGGGCCCTTGTAGTTCTCAAAGGTCCCGCTATGCACCGCCAGGTGTATAAGGTGTGTGAATGACATCCCCGGGGGAGTGACACCGGGGTGTGACAGGTCTGAAGGCCGCCGCCATTCTTCCGCTCTCACCCGCCGCCGCCGCCGCCGCCGCCGCCGCCGCCGGAAGTGCCTCCTGCGCCCTCTGCCTCCTTGCGCCTGCGCATGCGCTGGGATTGGGCGTGGGGGTCTAGGCGTTGACAGTGACAGCGGGAAGTGTCCAGAGTTCTATATAAATAAAGCAAAGTCGCCTCAAACTGTGAGAGGAAGTTCACAGCTACTAATACAACCTTGTTAAACCAAGCTCGGTTAAACCAAATGATCGGTTAATCCAAACTTTTTTTGGCGGCCCGGCAAAATAATATCATTATACTGTATATGGGTCATTCTCAGAAGTTGTGTACCAATACTTTGACATCAGTACCACAAAATCAAAATGCTGGCAAAGTCCTATATACAAGCTTCCTCAATGTGTATGTCCTTTTGCATCTGAATAATTGAAAATATACATATCTGACATTTTTAAGTAGGTCAAATGATGCTCACATCCAATAAATAGCAGTATAGCATGGAAACGAGTCTGACTCCAAAATCAAATATTTTCCCAATGAAACTTGACATTTGTAGCACATGTCACATGCCACTTGCTTTAGAAACAGTAGTAATAATAATGATAAGCCTCATTGCTATGGTTTTGTCTTATTTGTGATGATTAAAGAGAAAAGCAGAAAAATATTAGCAAGGTACCAGTCCAAGTGGAATCAACAATTTTACACAAATGTTCAGCTCAAATTTCAATGTTTAGGGGCAATTTCAGGATTTATCTTTTACTATACCATAACTGGGTCCATGCATAGAGTGTCAAATGGTGAAAATAGTTCCTGTACTGTATCTGTACTCAGTGTTTGATACAGAGTTTCATAGTACTTGCAAGTGGAAATGAAATGTTACGATGTTAATGACTCCAGAAAAGGTTAACTATTTCATAATTTTTATAATTTGTTTAGAAATAAATGTCTTCAACTTAATGAAGACATTGTATATGACCATTTGAAGTGAAATGTGCTGTTGTTCAGAGGTTTTCATTAAGTTTGTGACACTTTATTTTCAATGCTGTTGAGAATGTCACAAATTAGTAATGTAATTTTCTATTTATTTAGCTATATCCATCCCAATAAGATACATTTACTTTTGATCTAAAATATATCCCACATTATTGGGCTAAATGATGAAATCTAAATATTGACCCTCCAGTAATGAGTTTCTTTGAAATATGCATTTCAAGTAGACTACCTCAGGTGGTACACAGTTTCTGAGAACGACCCATATATATAAAAAACAATAATCAAAGTGTCCACATATATTGTATATTACATTCATAATGCACCCGCATTTTTGCCAAAGCCAAGTCAAAGTCGAAGCCAAAGCTCAGTTAAACCAATGATTGGTTAATCCAAACAAATTTCTAGGGTCCCTTCAAGTTTGGTTTAACGGGGTTATACTGTAATTGGATAAGCGCCCAGGCCCTTGAAATCTTCTGTTAGGCAACAGCTGATGAGTTTTCCTATTTCTGTATTTGGTGCTTTCTATTGGTGTTCTGCAAACCTTGTTCGGAGTTGGTTGGTTGTTGGAGTTGTATGTTCTAGCAACATCTAAGGTCATACAAGGTCTTAGTTTTTTTGTTTGTATATTGTTGTTTTACATCCTAACAACATCTAAGGTCATATCAAGATGGGTACCGACTTGTGACAGTGCACACTCATAGCGACTTTCTAGTGCTGCCCCACTGGGAAACCAAGCGACCAGCACCATGACCTGATATCCCACTCAGTCACATTATCCTGGCACTAAGCCAACCAGTCCTTGCCATAACCTAATAATGCCGAGCGCCAGGCTAGGAAGCAACAAGTATCAATTTTAAGTCATTGGTTTGACTTGACCAGGCTGGAATCCCGCGATCTCCCAAAAAGGGAGAATGACGCTCAACTCATTCGACCATCCCGTCTGGTCCCGTTGGGAGTTTTCTTACTATAGAGTGTAAGGTATGTTTTTGTAAGGAAAATAATTACGCGTAATTAACTACCGGAAATGTGAGAAGATTGGACTTAGAGACACCCCCCCCGCCCCCCACCCGCTGTCACCCTGTTGACAATCGATCTTATGTACAGACACTGCCAAAGGGCCACACACCAGTTTGCTCTTTGTGTGACCCTCCAACTACCAAACAATAGTCACCCCCTTTTATTGTACCCCAGCATTTAAACTCACCACCCCAGCCCAACCCCAGCCCCACTCCAGCCCCACTCCAGCCCCACTCCAGCCCCACTCCAGCCCCACTCCAGCCCCACTCCAGCCCTACTCCATGGTGGCTGGTTCCTTATATACCCAGACCCACTCCAGCCCCACCTCAGCCCTACTCCATGGTGGCTGGTCCCTTATATACCCAGACCCACTCCAGCCCCACTCCAGCCCCACCTCAGCCCTACTCCATGGTGGCTGGTCCCTTATATACCCAGGCCCACTCCAGCCCCACTCCAGCCCCACCTCAGCCCCACTCCATGGTAGCTGGTCCCTTATATACCCAGGCCCACTCCATCCCCACTCCAGCCCCACTCCAGCCCCACTCCAGCCCCACTCCAGCCCTACTCCATGGTGGCTGGTCCCTTATATACCCAGACCCACTCCAGCCCCACTCCAGCCCCCACCTCATTCCCACTCCATGGTGGCTGGTCCCTTATATACCCATGCCCACACTTACTAGGCAGCCACTCCATTCTAGACTCCCTTTGTGTATGAAGTTTTCCCACCCACCTTCCTTTTTCTCACATTTGAAATCATCGCATCATTATCTTACTCTCATACAAGGCAAATTAAGTACTCAACAAAAATCATAACATGCTAATCTTCCAAATTAAACCATGTAACCTTCAGGAAAGTCTTGATAAGTCTTGAACATCACTTGTCTCATTTCAAGGCGTTGAAAAGCCTTGAATTTAATCAGTCTTGAAAAGCCTTGAATTCGATTAAACTGTCCACACTGATCTAATTTAGTCTGAAATCGCCATTCACCCATATTGTTTCCCCCCCCTGAAATCCAGATGAAAATAATCTTGAATTCATATAAAAAACAGCCTTAAAAAGCCTTGAAATAGCCTTGAATTCCCATTCACATAACGCAAACATATAGCCTTTAATTCCATATCTTGACATCACGCAAACAGACATATATGTGTGAATTTACTTTGGTATCTGTTTTGGTCTAATCACTTTCTCCTCACCTACGGTCCTGATACGACCTCAGATGATGCCAGGATATAAAACCTCCAATATCCAACCAACCCTCACCTCAGTCCTGACTGTTCAGAAAGATGAGTGCCTCGTTGTGTGTAGTGAGATGACTCTTGGGTGGTTCGTAGCCTTGACAGTTACAGGCTGCAGCTCTGCACCATTTAGAGAACGGCCCCGATACATCGGTCCATTCTTCGGATTGAAGATTTAACTTCAGGGGAAGGGGTGGTTGTAGAAAAGGTGGCGGGGGGGTATTTTACAACAATAACGACGAGTCATTGGAGTGGTACTGGATCACCGATCCGATTGTACGTGTCCACTAGCCGATGGTTCAGCAGGAAGGGATGGGAAAAGGTGGGATCTGCAGTAAGAACAAATTGAAACAGTGAAAAAGGAACAGGGCCCCTCCCAAGCAAACAACTCCCTTGATCAAGGGGAGAAGTAAGCGCGGGAGAAAAAAAGAAAAAAGAAAGGGTAGTATAGAGGAAAGAGAAATGAGGAGAGTTGAGTCAAAGGGCTCTGCCTTCTTACCCTGTGGTGACCAGTCGGTGAGCCAAGAGGTAGAAAGTGAAATGTTGGCCAGCTCCCCCTCCTGCAACTCTTTTCAGACATAATCAAGGAAGAGTGTGGTGCAGCGGAGAGGTGATAGAAGAGGTGTGGACGAGGTCGGGACCGGACAGCAAGTGTCTTCTTTCAACAACAACAAAAAAAGAAAAAAAAAGAAAAAAGAAAAGATTTATGCCCCCTATCATGGATAAGTCTGAATAGACTTGTTTTCACCATTAGACAGTTTGTCGATAGAAAGCCCGAGCCTAGACTTTTACTGACCCAAGGGATTTTTAACCTCCCACACTACATAGACATGGTATGAGAGCAACCGGCCTTTGATGATGCTGTAAGTAATAAACACTGGTGGAAATCCCAAATGGCAGAGGTGGGGGCACAGTGAATCAAACCACTGACCTTCAGATTAGGAGTCCGACCTAGAAAAAAAGTCAGACACTCTAACCACTCCGCGACAGAGAACACCAAGTGTAGTGAGCTGCTCTCAGACCCCACTCTTGCAAACACAACGGCTCAGTAAGCAGCCTGCCGGTGTAGGTCGGTGGGTGTTGTCGGCCGGTAATTGATGTCCATTTAAAGTTGCATGGTCCGATAAAATATAATTTTGTCAAAATTAAAACAACTACTTACATTTGATCCTATATATCCAACTGTATTAGCTAATGATTTTGGACAGCATATACAGAATAACCAGTGAATTTATAACCTAACCCCTTTGGACACTCACTTTGAAACTCCCATTATGCAGGGAGGCCATTAACCAATTAGGCCAAACTCGTGACCTCATTAGCCTCCCCCAACCAAGGAGGCCGACTGTGCAGGGACAGAGAGGGGAAGGGGAAATGATGTGGATGTTGCCCCCCCCCCCTCCATGTTGGATATTAAATGCTGTTTGGTCAATTCTATAAATATAATTAATCAATTTGGGTAATTTAAATTTTGAAATTGCATCTGCCATTGGGACTATGTATGGTATGAGGGAGAATGAGACATGGATGACATAACAGTAAATAATAACAGAGAAATAATATGTACATGAGAAATGCAAGCAGTACGCATATCCTTGACAGTCTAAATGTATGTGAGGATGCGCACGCATGTGTTTTGCGCGCATCCGTTTGAAATTTGTCAGTTACACTGTATATATAAGATACACGGGCACGGGGGCGCGCACGGGGCGGGCGCGGGGCAGGCACGGGGGGGGGGGGGGGGCGGGGCGGGGCGGGCGCGGGGCGGGCGCGGGGCGAGCGCGGAGCGGGCACGGGCGGGCACGGGGCGGGCACGGGCGGGCACGGGGCGGGCACGGGGCGGGCACCGAGTTACTCGTCTCTGGAGTGAAACAGCAGGTAACTAACTGTTAATGGTGATTTGCGAAGTAAGGTTCAGTCCCAGCGCATCCGAAGTCGGTCTGCTGGTGGTGTTGGGGAGGGGGGTGGGGGGAGACAACAACCAGACACAACTAAGCTTGTTCTGGAGGGTTTGTATGTGGTCTTAAAGCGGCATAGTCCGATGAAGCATCACATTTTCAAAACCAAATCAATTAGCTAGATTTGATAGTACTTATCGAATTTAGATACTGGTGCATTTATTAAACATGTGTCACCACATAGAACTAGAAGGGACGAGTAAGTCAATTTAATAGAACCTGTTTCTTCAGAAGCCTAAGGCGTCCGAGTTTTGGTACAGCGCCCTCTGTAGGGTCTTGCTGGGGCGGGCTAGGGGGGAGGGCTAGGGGGGGGGGGTCTGGGCGGGGGGGGGGGGGGGTACCGCCCGGCCAGGCCGGCCCACCCACCGCGGGCACCGGACTCGGACCAACACACGCCGGGCGCCAATACCCGCCATGCTCATCAGTCTTAATGACATGGCTCCGAGAGGTCATTATTTCATGGGTGAGATGGGTGGAGGGGGGTTGGGGGTTGGGGGGGGGGGTGCCCGGCCCCTGAGAGCTTACATTATCCTCGGCCGGCCGCCACTGCCACCACCGCTAGGCGGCGCGTTGATTACACCAATCATGCGCGCGCAGCACCAACGTGGCTCGAGTTTCTTCATCAGCGTTCCCCGCTTCAATTATGACCGCCACGAGGCAGACGGTCACGTGATATTTGGCCGCCATTTTGCATCTTTAATCCGCGTTGAAATCAATTAGATTCATTTCAATATTTAATTTCAACTGCGGGACTACTTGCGCGCGTAGGATTCCGTGGTAGTCTTACACACACACACAAACACACACATACACACACATACACACGCACATACACACACACATACACACACACATACACACACACATACACACACACAGAGTGGCGCGCACTTCCTTTCCGCCATATCACTCACTCACTCACGTGGCCCACGTGATGGATCTATTGACAAGGTCATCGGACGGGGTCAAGGTCACGTTGGGAGTTGAAGGTCACGCAGGAGTCAGATCGCTGTATATCCGGCCATATTTCTTGGCTGGCTGGGGGTGGGTGGAGGTGGAGGTGGGGGTGGCGTGGGTGGGTGGGGGTGCAATATGTGGGCCGCACAAGCACTCGCGGTCACTTGGGCGATAATAAGGGCAATGGACGGTTTAAGACTTTTCTTAATTTTATCCCACAACACGATGCACACACTCCTTCCTGCCTTCGTCTTCCTCCAACAATTTATTATTCCCACAACAGTAATCAAGATGGGCATGAATGTCATCCAAGTGGAAAAAAAAGACTGAAACTTTTTCTACAACCGTCTGCCATGCCTTATTTCATGCTTTGCTTTTGCAACCCTGCCATCTCGACTGCAAGTTTTTGCTGTTGGACATTTCGCAGGGAGAAATGTCTAATGTGTTAGTAGTGGGTGCGTGTGTAATTGGGCAGGGGGGGGGGGGTGACAGGGCTGGTCGGGGACACGGCTGGTGGGTGACTGGGCTTATGGGTGACAGGGTTGGTGGGTGACAGGGTTGGTGGGGGACAGGATTGGTGGGTGACAGGGTTGGTGATTGACAGGGCTGATGGGTGACAGGGCTGGTTGGTGACAGGGTTGGTGGGTGACAAGGATGGTGGGTGACAGGGGTGGTGGCTAACAGGGCTGGTGTGTGACAGGTGAGTTGAGCGGTGAGTTGGGCGACAATGGTGGTGGGTGACAGGACTGGTGGGTGACAGGGCTGGTGGGTGACAGGGGGGGTGGGTGACAGGGGGGTGACAGGGTTGGTGTGTGACATGGGTGGGTGATAGGAGTGGTGGGTAACGGGTGGTGGGTGACAAGGCTGGTGGGTAACAGACTGCTGGGTGATGAGGCTGGTGGGTGACAAGGTTGGTGGGTGACGAGGCTGGTGTTTGACAGGGCTGGTCGGTGACAGGGCTGATGGGTGACAGGGATGGTGGGTAGTAACATGGATGTTGGTTGACAGGGCTGGTGGGTGACAGGTGTGGTGGGTGACAGGGGTGGTGGGTAGTAACAGGGATGCTGGTTGACAGGTGTGGTGGTTGACAGGGCTCGTAGGTGACAGGGGTGGTGGGTGACAGGGGTGGTGGGTGACAGGGGTGGTAGGTGACAGGCTGGTGGGTGACAGGGCTGGTGGGTAGCAACAGGGGTGGTGGGTGACAGGGGTAGTGGGTGACAGGCTGGTGGGTGGCAGGGCTGATGAAATGCTGGAGGCGTCCACCTTCCCTTACTGCGGTCTCACTTCACTGTTTTTAACCTGTGAAGAAACTGCCTTTTAAACGGACACTTCGGCCTTTTAACGTCTCACAATAATCCGGTAGGGCTGAGCTGTGCACTCGGCTCACACCACGTGGTCGCGACAGGAGACTGACCAACTCGTGGCAGCCTAGGTGGCTTAGTGGTCATGATACCGGCCACCACTGGATGGGGAGGACTTGTCAGTGAAACTGAAAGGCGCCAGAAGCAGTGCGCTGTGCTTCTGCAGTTGTGTGGGTGTTTGGTGAATCTTCCATAGACGCATGCATGTCTGTCTGTGTGTCTGTGTGTACGTGTGTCTGTCGGTGTATGTGTATGTCTGCGTGTATGTCTGTGTGTGTCTGTTTGTCTGTGTCTGTGTGTGACTGTATGTGTGTGTCTGTATGTGACTGTGTGTATGTGTATCTGTGTGTGTCTGTGTGTGTGTCTGTGTGTGTCTGTGTATAAGTATGTGTGTGTCTGGATGTGTCTGCGTGTGTGTCTGTGTGTGTCTGAGTGTGTCTGTGTGTGTCTGTATGTGTGTCTGTGCATCTGTGCATATGTCAGTGTGTGTTTGTATCTGTTGGTATGTATGTCTGTTTGCGTCTCTACCTGTGTCTGTCTGTTTGTCTGTGTCTGCGTGTGCCTGTATGTGTGTGTCTGTATGTGACTGTGTGTCTGTGTGTGTCTGTTTCTGTGTGTGTTTGTCTGTGTGTGTCTGTGTGTAAGTATGTGTGTGTATGCATGTGTCTGTGTGTGTCTGCGTATGTGTCTGTGTGTGTCTGTGTTTGTCTGTGTGTCTGCCTGAGTGTCTGCCTGTGTGTCTGCCTGTGTGTCCGCCTGTGTGTCCGGCTGTGTGTATATGTGTGTATGTCTGCATGTGTGTCCGTGTGTGTCTGTTTGTGTATGTGTGTATGTGGGTGTCTACCTGTTTGTCTGTCTGTGTGTCCGTATGACTGTCTTTGGGCATATACTCAGGTTCGATTCATAACCGTCACATCACGTCGACACCAATACGAACCAGCAAATCGTGATTGGCTGAAATACACTTGCCGATTTCAAATCAGCCATACCTGTGAACTAACTCCTCCAATCCAAGTAGTCTGTTCAACTCCATATTGATCACTGACACACACTGACATCGTAAAATCTCACTGATTATATTTAAAGTTGGTTGATTGGTAGTTTTACGTCCTGGCAACATCTAAGGTCATATCAGGACGGGAACCGACTTGTGACAGTGCAAACTCATAGTGACTTTTTAGTGCTGTCCCACTGGGAAATCAGGCCATTGGCACCATGACCCGATATCCCATTCAGTCACATTATCCTGACACTGAGCTATCCTTGCCATATCCTATTAATGCCGAGTGCGCCAGTCTAGGAAGTGACAGGAATCAATTTGATAAGTCATTGGTTTGACTCGACCAGGAACCTGATCTCCCACACATGAAGGCCACACTCTACCGATTCAGCCACTGTGCACAGTTATGGCCCTGTCACACTACGACGCTTCTCTCGGCGACCCGTCAGCGTTGAAAGTACTATTTTGCGCGTCGAGAAACGTCAAACTTTTCGGCGGTTTGGGGGAAAAGATCGGCGTCAGCGCGGCGCGTTATGCGCGCGCGGCCAACGTGTGTCTACGCGCTGGGGGGAAAAAAAAAAGTTTGGCGCGACGTCTTCATTTAACCTTAAATGTTGCTAGGGCGTCAAACAAAAACGGCCCAGTTTGCCGCAACGTCTGATCAACGACCCTCCCGCGCGTGCGCCGTCTTCCTAGCGTTCCCATAACGTTATGCCGGCGCGTCCAACGCAGCGCGACGCGTGCCTAACGTCCTTACCCATATATTTGCGCGCGCTGGCGGTCGTTGGGTTGTTTTGGACAGGTTCAAAACACTCAGCGACCAATAATGCGCGCCGACTTTCGCCGACGACCGTCAACGTCAAGGATAGTGTACCGACGTGTACCGACGCGCCCATAACGCACCACCAGCGCTTCTCGATATTTCACCAAATATCGCCCAAAAACACCACACGTTGACGGGTCGCCGGCGAGAAGCGTCGTAGTGTGACAGCCCCATTATATTTTAAATCGGAAGCACCGCAGATCTGGTAGTGTGTGTTCGGACCTCCCACCCCTATTAAGCGTCATTGGACATTTCTTTAATGAATTCTATGTACTTCCTATGAGATGGGGTTTTCCCACCACTTCATTAATTAAGCATATTTAACCAACGTACAGGCTATTTCACCTTGCTGCATACATAACTGTACGCGTGTCTATGTACATAATGATTGCTAAAAGGTGCGCACGCAGCCGCTCGAAAGCCCGACCGCGCGCAGATGACATTCGGCCTCGGCGCGCGTCACCTGTCACCGTCTTCCCGTCATTATGGCGAATACATCAAGACAAATGAAATTTAAATGCCGGCGGGCGGGCGGGCGGGGAGCTGACTCCATTTGTCGGGATTTGTCGGCGAATAGCGGCAGAGGAAGCGGGATGAGTGTGGGTGAGGGAGTGGTGGGGTATGTGGGGGTGCGGGTGTCATGGTGTGGGTGTGACGTGGCGGGGAGCAACCAGCCGACTGACTGGACGGAGATCAGGTTTATTATTATATAGTGGTTTTAGAACCCAAGATGGCCTGTCACATAACCAGATCCTCCAATCAACAGTAAGCATTCACATATCCACCAACTAACAGCAAGCATGCTTGTTACCATGCCTTTGTTGTTTTGGCCTCACTGCCCTGTTGTGTCTGGGTGTGCAGTGATCCATAGCTAACAGCTGGGGGGAGGGGGTTTGTGAGCAGATCTCCTAAGGCTCTATCACACTAACAGTAGTGCCCCTCTCACACTATCTCTAGAATACACAATGTCTATTTAATCTAAGTAAAGGATCACCACCACTACACAGTACCACATGCATCTGGTCACATTACATCATTTGCCTTTTATATAACATTTGTAATCCCTTATAGACCAGTTCACATCACCCACCAATGTGCAATTATCGGAATATTTTACACTGTCACAAGTGGGTACTCACCATGATATGACTTTAGATTTTGCTAGGTAGTAAAACCCCAAGAAAATGTTTGATTAATTATCATGTGGCATGTGCAGTTGTGGGTGTGGACGTAGCTTATAGCATACTTTACCCTACAAATGACAAGTCTTGTAAGAGGGCTGGTGGGAAGGTAAAGTTTTCCGCCGTGCCTTCTGTCTTCTTGTGTGGTGCAGCCCGACTGGCCTGCAGTGCGAGTGTAACTGGCTTAGGTTATAAGCAAGCTCGTGTCGGTGTTACATGATAACAAATAGTGATGTGTCATCCTCACCCCTTTTTTGTATTATTCTAAATGAGTTTGGATATTTCTTCTCGCATAAGGGGAGGGAGCCCCTCTCTTTACGGACCGGGCCGTATTAGATGACTGGTGATGCCAGATGGTGCTGACTTCTGAATGTGTCGACCAGACGGAATAGCAGAATGAGTTGAACGTCCGTCTCATGTTTTGGTAGATCTTGGGATTCGAAGCCATGGCTTCGAATCCGGGTCGAGTCAAACCAATGACATAAACATTTATACTTGTCACTTCCTAGCCAGGCGCTCGGCATTATTCAGATAGGGCAAGGACTGGTTGACTCAGCGTCAGGGTACTGTGACTGAGTGGGATATCATGTCATGCTGCTGGTGGCCTAGTCTCATGGTGGGGCAGTCACCATGAGTGTGTACTGTCTGTTACAAGTCGGTACCAGTCTTGATATGACCTTAGATTTTACCAGGACGTAAAACTCTAACAACAATCACTACCCGAGTAGCACCTCTGCACCGTATATACTCCACTAATCTCTCTAACATCTGGCTAGTTAGGTACCGTAATGGTGCGAAGGAGCGCGTTAACATTATTGCTCTAGAACCAAACAGAAGGAAGTAAATAATTTTACTTTAAAAAATCGGATGATATTTTCACACAATACTGTGAAATGCCAACAATCCGCTCAGCACATCAGGTTGTATTATTTCCAGTAATTTCCCCATTAGAATAACCGCCTGTAGTGAATCGTAAGGCCCTGTCACACTACGACATACGGCGTTGGCGCATACTCAATGTTAACAAATTTGCCAGTATGTCGGCATTCGTCAAACGTTTCAGTGGCGGGGGATAAAAATGGGAGTACGCACAATGTACAAACAATGTACACACAATGTACGTAACATATGTAGAACGATCTCTGACCTATTGATAGCGTATGAGAGCGTTGATGTGCCTCGCAAAACGTTCACAAACGTTCACAAAACGTTCACAAAACGTTCACAAAACGTTCACAAAACGTTCGCAAAATGCTCACATATGCTCACGGTATGCTGACCAATGTTACATACGTTACTCCAGTGCTAAAAGTACAGCGTATACTTTAAAAACGTTGGAGATATGGCAGGCATCCGTTCGAAGTACGTTAGGAGTACAGTATGCATCCGTTGGCAGTACGCTGACCACACGTTCCCACTGGCTGAATGTATGGCTAACATGCAGCAACATATTCCAATGTACTCCCAACATACTCCCAACATACACCGATGTATCCTGAACATACACACAGTGTATGTTCAATGTACGAGGCACGCGTTGGAAATTTTTAGCATGCACAACATTTTTCGGAGCCTTGATGCATGGCCATGTAAGACGACATATATCGATGGACCCAGAACGTACCCAACGTACGGCCAACATATAAGTACCGTATGGCGATGTGTTGGTCAAAAATCACATACGTCGGCCTACGCTAAGGCCATACGTCGCAGTGTGACAGCCCCTGTAGTCCTGCGTTTTAACCGTAACACCAAACAAAATAACCCTGAAATAAAATGTAACCCAACTCCGTCCCTGAGGAATCTAACCACGTCTAATCCGCCCTGACAACTTTCTGAGGAAATACGGTTGGTTGGTTTTTGGAATTTCAAGTGCTGGCAACATCTAAGGTCATATAAGGATGGGTACCGATTTATGACTGTGCACACTCATGATGACTTGATAGTGCTACCCCACTGGGAAATCAGGCCATCAGCACTATGACCCAATCTCCCACTCAGTCACATTATCCTGACACTGAGCCAACCAGTCCTGACCCTATATCCTATTAATACCGAGCACCAAGCTAGGAAGTGACAAGTATCAATTTGCTTTGCTTTGCTTTGACTCGACCGGGAATCGACCACCAATAGCCGATGTATACTTTTTGTGTCAGGGAGGGGGGTGGGGGGTCGTTAAACAAACGACTGGGAATCATAAACTTCCGACCTTCCGCACAGGAGGCCTGCGCTCGACTGTTTCGGCCACCGCGTCCAGGCGAGGAAATACGGTATGCTGCTGCGCCAAATTCGCCAGTGATGTGCTGGATGACCAGGCTGCGCGCGCAGATCCATATCGGCGCATGCGCATTAGGCGCTGGCTAACTCGATTCCGGCGCCATATATCATTGGCGCCGACGCGCGCCAAATCAGTTGGTTAATTCGCAAGGCGGGGCCGCATTCATCAGCCAGACTCGCCACCAGGGGGCAGCCCGCCCCGCCCGCCCCGCCCCGCCCCAACCCGCCCCAACCCGCCCTGCCCCGTCCGCGCAGGCGCACCCGGGGCTAACGCAATAGCGCCCGAATATTTGGTTATATTAACAGCGGGGCGGTGCGGAGAGGGTGGGTATGGAAGCACGTGGGGTAGGGGTGGGTGGATGGTGAGGAGAGGAGATGGAGGGGGGAAGGAGGGGTATAGATGATTGGCAGGGGATGGGGAGGGGAGGGGGAATAAGAGGTAGGTGATGGAGGGGGAATGGAGAGCACAGTGTGGGATGGGAGGGGCGTCGGGAAGGACAAGGAGATGGGGGTCGACGATGGGAGAGGGGATTAGGAATATGAACTAGGTGATGGAGGGGCGATGGAGAGCGACAGTGGTGGGAGTGGAGGGGGCGTCGGGGGAGGACTAGGAGATGGGGGTGGATGGAGAGGGGATGAGGAGAAATGGAGGAAATGGGAATATGTGATGAGATGAGGGAGTGGGAAGGATAAGGGGGGGGGGGACGTGATTTTGAAGAGAGTGGGGGGGGGGGGAGGGAGGTGGCTGAGTGAGGGAAAAGAGAGAGAGAGGAAGGAAAGAGAGAGAGAGGAAGAGGTAGTGATGGGGGGGGGAGGAAAAGAAGATGAATATGTGATGGCAAGTTGAGCGAGTGGGATGGGGAGGGGAGAGGGGTGGGGTAGGTGGGGTGGGGGGTGGGGGGTACGGGGGAGGTACTGGAGACCACTAGAAGCAAACCGACATCCAAATCTCGGCGTATCCATATACGGCGGCCGCCACCCTACCTATGGGCATGGGGCTGGGGGCAGGGGGCGCGTGGAGTTGGGCGCAGGGAGTGGGACGCGGGGACTTGGACGCGGGGCGCCAAGGAAGGGGCGCAGACAGGAGTGGGATGAGAGCGGGAGCGGGGAGTGGGAGCGGGGAGTGTGAGTGGAGCGGGGAGTGGGGAGCGGGGAGTGGGGAGCGGGGAGTGGGGAGCGGGGAGCGGGGAGCGGGGAGCGGGGAGAGGGGAGTGGGGAGCGAGGAGTGGGACGCGAGGAGTGGGGCTCGGGGAGTGGGGAGTGGAGAGCGGGGAGCGGGGAACGGGGAGTGGAGAGCGGGGAGTGGGGAGCGGGGAGAGGGGAACGGGGAGAGGGGAACGGGGAGAGGGGAGCGGGGTAAGCTCCACCCGAGTCCACCCCTACACCCCCAAGAGGGTGGCGGGCGGGCGGGCGGCCGGGTCTGGGGAGGCATGTGTGAGGAAGGATGCGGGACTTTTACCAACAATTCGCACCTGTATGAGAACAGAACAATCACATGCACAATTCGTCCCGTTGTACATCCTTTTTGTGTCCGATAGTCCCTGAATATAAACATATTGAACTCCGGGAAGTGGAATGTTGAAGGGGGATGCATTACTACAACTACTAGTCGTCCACGCGTCATTTTCACAACCTCAAAATAACCAACCTATATGTATTATTTGATGTGCGGTGTCGATGATTTGCTGCATTCCCTTCACGCTATAATGAATGTTACTCTGGTTAGGTGTCCGTATTACCAGAGATTACCTGGGCGCAGTCTGTGAATAGAGACAGGGTAATCTGGGCTGATGCAAACCTACGGAATGGACTCCTGTAATAAAATAAGAAACCCGACGCTTTCCATTGGCTGAGTTCTGTCCTGGTACACTAACCCACTCTCTTGTCATTTCAACACCACATGTATGCACACCTACTTTAATGTGGGACCATTTTAGGTTGGGTTGTTTATTTGTGTGGGGTTTCCCTTGAAAGGGTTGTTTCTTTAAGCAAAATAATGACATCTGGTGACCTTGACCCCTCCCCCCACACAAACACCCTTACCCACACACCTACACACACCTACACACTCACACATACCTACACACCTACACACACCTACACCTACCTACACACACCTACACACACCAACACACCCACACCTACCTACACACCCACACATACCTACACACACCTAAACACCCACCCACACCAACACACACCTGCATACCCACACACACCTACACACCCACACATACCTACACACCGATACACCCACACACACCTACACACCCACACACACACACTCCTACACCAACACACACCCACACTCCTACACACATCCACACTTACACCCACACACTCACAAACATGCACCCGCCCACACACCCACAATCACCCACACCCACCCACACCCCCTCCCACCCACCCTCTTCTACACACCCACACGCACATACCCACACCCACCCACACCCACATACCCACACATACATACCCACACATACATACCCACACACACACATACCCACACATACCTACACCCCCCCCCACACCCAACCACCGACAAGGCCGCCACTGACACTCCACTCCTACCATCTCACACCGGTATGAGGTCGGTGATGAGGGCAGCGGAAGCCTGCACGCCCACCCACCCCCCCCCACCCCCGCCGCACCCCAGCCCCCCCCGCCCACCCCCGCCCACCGCCTGCCATATGATGGAGCAGCCGCAGCCAATCTCGCCGTCGCCGCCGCCCGATATTAGCTGCGCACTGCTGACATATGATGACAGCTTTAATAAAATGAGGCATATTTCCTGTTCTATTGACACTGACATCCGACCAATCTCGGTAAATATCAACACTGCCTTTTTCATCGCGCGCGCGCCCCCTGCCGGATCCGGTCGCGCGCTCGCCGCTGGGGGGCGCCACTAGCGCGCAAGCGGTGTGGGGTGTGGGGGTGCAGCGGGGAGGGTGGGGGGACAGTCACGCGGCGCGAACCGGAAATAAACGAGCGTCACAGCCGGCGGAATGGATGGAGGCAACTACGGCGTTTGGGGTGAATAGGGCGAGGAGTGATGGTCAGGCGGAAGGGGACGGGGTTGGAGGGAGGGAGGGCGTGGGGGAGGGGGAGGTGGAGGGGTGGTGAGGCGAGAGGTGTAGGGTGGGGGAGGGGAGGGATGGGGGATGTGGAGACGGGAGGAGGAGGGTGGGGGAGGGGTGTGTGAGGGGAGTGTAGGGATGGGGAGGGAGGGGGAGACATGAGGTGAAAGGGGGATGGGGAGGGGAGGTGGAGAGGGAGTGCAGGGGTTGGGGATGGGGGGAGGTGGAGAGGGGGTGCAGAGGGAGGGTTGGGGAGGGGAGGTGGAGAGGGAGTGCAAGGGGGGGTAGGGGGGGGGTAGGGGGATGGTGAGAGGGGAGGAAGAGGGAGGAGAGGTGGTGGGGGAGCCCCCTGTGGGGCCTTGGAGAAGGATGCCTTAGTGGGAAGTGCCCATGTAGTGTGAACCTGTAAAACTGCGTCTGTAATAGATGCCGGGCGGACAGAGCACCACAGGGGGTCCCTGTCACACAGAGGGTGGTTATAAGTCATTGTATTATCGCCCATACCCATCCCCTCAGTGTTTGACATTTTTCCGAGAGTGGGGAGTTTCTATTTCTTGTTTTTAACGTATTTTATTCACTCCTTTCGAAGAAAGCTGAGGCGGCGTCCACTCCATAACTACCCAAGATGGCCGCCGGTTGTCGGACCTGACACTTTCTATTGACGTTATTTTGGGGGTTTTAGCCTTGTGAAATATGAGTGGGTGTTTGGGTGGCCTGTCAGGGTTTCGGCTTTTAGCCTCATGAAATACAAGTGGGTGTTTTGGTGGCGAGTCAGACTTGGGGCTTAAAAACTCGTGAAATACGGGCGGGTGTTTGAGTGGCGAGTCAGGGTTGGGGTTAGGGCTTTTAGCCTCATGAACTAGAGGTGAGTGTTTGGGTGGTGAGTTGGGGTTAGGGTTTTAGCCTCATGAACTAGAGGTGAGTGTTTGGGTGGTGAGTTGGGGTTAGGCTTTTAGCCTCATGAACTAGAGGTGAGTGTTTGGGTGGTGAGTTGGGGTTAGGGCTTTTAGCCTCATGAACTAGAGGTGAGTGTTTGGGTGGTGAGTTGGGGTTAGGGCTTTTAGCCTCATGAACTAGAGGTGAGTGTTTGGGTGGTGAGTTGGGGTTAGGGCTTTTAGCCTCATGAACTAGAGGTGAGTGTTTGGGTGGTGAGTTGGGGTTAGGGCTTTTAGCCTCATGAACTAGAGGTGAGTGTTTGGGTGGTGAGTTGGGGTTAGGGCTTTTAGCCTCATGAACTAGAGGTGAGTGTTTGGGTGGTGAGTTGGGGTTAGGGCTTTTAGCCTCATGAACTAGAGGTGAGTGTTTGGGTGGTGAGTTGGGGTTAGGGCTTTTAGCCTCATGAACTAGAGGTGAGTGTTTGGGTGGTGAGTTGGGGTTAGGGCTTTTAGCCTCATGAACTAGAGGTGAGTGTTTGGGTGGTGACTTGGGGTTAGGGCTTTTAGCCTCATGAAATAGGGGCAAGTTGGGGGTTGGAGCTTTTAACCTTGTGAACTAGAGCCCGGTGTTTGGGTGGCGAGTGAGGGTGGTAAGGTGCATTTTAGTTCTTTTTGATTGCAAATGCGGCAAATTGAGACTAAATTAGCAAAAGCTCATCAGGGCGCAGGCGCAGCAGATGTTCGCTGACGATCCAGGACTAAAATTAGCAAAACGACCTGTTGAAGTAGAACTTAGAAGGTGGGGTGGGATGTGTGTGGCATGTGGGTGAGGACCATCTAGATGCATCTCCAGCGCAGCCATGACCGGGAACGCTCCGGTGAGACGAGTCCAGAGTCACAGACGCTGGTTGGCGGCAGTGGTAGTTGTTGGAGTTTTGCATCCTGGCAACAATTAAGGTCATATCAGGATGGGTACCGAGTTGTGACAGCGCACACTCATTGTGACTTTATAGTGCTGCCCCACTGGGAGACCAGGCCACCAACACCATGACCTGATAATTATGATATCCCACTCGGTGACATTATCCGGACACTGAGCCAACCAGTATTTGTCCTATGTTAATAATGCCGGGCGCCAGGCTAGGATGTGACAAGTATAAATTTTTAAGTCATTGGTTTGACTCGACCAGTGGGTTGACTCAACCAAAATGGGAGACGGACCCTCAACTCATTCGGTCATCCCGTCTGGTCTGGTGTGTGATATGTGTGACGTGCTGAGGGACGTGACTTGGGAAGCCACAAACACCGCACTGCCGTGGCTAGACACGCCGCTAGGGGTGAACGTGGCGCCGCGTGGTGGCCAGGGAAGAGCCGGAGAACAGAGTTCCGGAAGCGGGACATAAACTACCGTCGTCGTCCATGGAATGGACGCGGCTACAGCTGAGGATGAATGGGTTGCAGCCTGATGGCCGGGGGGCATCTGTAAGTATCCCCAGCAGAGCCGTACAGAAAGCTAGCCCGAGTGCAGAGTCGGCGCACCGAGCAGAGATTGCTGCCGTCAAGTCAGAGCGAGGGCCCCACATTGACAGTCATCGCGCAAGCAAAAGGGGATGACCAGTGGGGTTTTACCTCCGAGCAGCATTTGAAGTTATATTGTGTTCGTGCGCACTTCCAGTGGCTTTGTAGTGTTGAATCACATCATGGTATTACATCACACTCATTTAATATAATGCTGGTACTTGGGCTGAGCAGTTAAATAAATGATGAGAGGTAACTAACTGCAAGTGTCAATGATTTGAAGCCAGGACCCCGAGAATTAGAAACATACCCTGTAGTATACTGGTACAGACCTGTGCACCTTCTGGATTTGTTCCGGTTTGCGTGGTGTTCTCTGTCGCGGAGTGGTTAGAGTGTCTGACTTTTTTCTAGGTCGGACTCCTAATCTGAAGGTTGGTGGTTCGATTCCCTGTGCCCTCACCTCTGCCAATTTGGATTTCCACCGCTGTGTATAACTTACAGCGTCATCAAAGGCCAGTTCCTTTCATACATGCATGTCTATGTGGAGTGGGAGGTTAAAAATCCCTTGGGTCGGTAAAAGTGTAGGCTAAGGCTTTCTATCAACAAACTGTCTAATGGCGAAAACAAGTCTATTCAGACTTATCCATGATAGGCAGTATAAATCTTCAAGAAAATATTAAATTACGGTTTCTTGGCCTTTGTTCCGGAAATTGGTGTATTTTTTATCACACTAAAAGTCACTGATCGCATCTGTCCAAATTGTCTTTTCCCGGGTGCACAGGTCTGTAATAGGTTTGTGGTTTTGTGTTTATTTTTTACTGTAAATTTGTTACTGAAAGTCATTCAAGAATACGGAAAATAGCTTTGACAATACGCAAAGCTGCGAGATCGGGTGCACAGGTCTGCTGGTACCTGGCAGGTTGGAGGAGTCACTTGAGGTGCAGATCAGGGGTGAATGCGTGGTGGTGACGATGGTGTGAGGGGGAGACGGGGGAGGGGAGGAGGAAA